>SNQJ01S0003909.1:49853-120459 GCA_010110895.2 Picea sitchensis | reverse complement strand
CATAACATTACATGAAATTCCTTGAGAAAATGATGTTTCTTCATGGCTTTTTATAGCATTGCATTGGGTGATTATGTAACTCCTTTGAAGTGTGAAAAGGGGCTCTTTAGGGCTTCATTAGGTCTTTGACCAACCTACCATGCAGATATAGCTCAGATTTGAGGGTCAAATCTGCTTGGGAGCTGATCCATAAGTGGTTGGGAGGCCGACCAATTCAATAAATGCATCGTTTAGCAGGTGCGCGGGTTTTTGCGCCCACAACCACACATCGTTTGTGTATGCACGCATGGAACATTCTTGTTCCACGCATGTGCGCTTGCACCAGACTTCTGTAAAGCACCCTTCAATTTTTGTTTACTTTGTATAGTTTTTGACCTTTTTGCAATGCTGTGAAATTAATTCAGTGCCATGAATGACTTCATTACTGTTTGACGATGCTGAGTTCTTGTCACTATGTGCAGACGAAATTTCAGTGATAACAATTTATTTCTCTCATCATCATTTTCACACATCCACTTTTATATTTGGACATCATAGGGGACCCACAGAATCCCCATCGTTCTAGACGATTGCTAAATCTCCCCCTATTCTAGGGGGATTTATGAGTCTTGCAAACTCATTGTCTCCACCTTCTCACACTCCTATGAGTGCTACTGTCTTGGGATCGACTTTTCTTGGTTCCACTTTACTTGGGTCCACTTCCCAAGGTCAACCTTCCACTCACTCTCCTTTACATGGAAGCAAGGGGAAAACTTCTTCCCAAGGGGGAAGTACAACCCCACCTAGCGCCCCTCATGGTTTAGGTACACAAAAAACTCACACCATGGCTGGAATTAATCCTCCACCACCACTGCAGATGCCATACTTGGCTTCCCTCAACATACTGGATTTAACTAAGATCACCAATGATCATATATTGCACTACCCCACATGGCCTATAATGCCTACCAAACTCCCTTCAAACATCCCCAAGTTTGAAGGAAAAGTGGGAGATGACCCAACCAAACATATCATGGCCTTCCACTTATGGTGATATTCAAACAACATCATGGAAGACTCCATCCGATTGAGGTTATTTCAACATACACTCACTGCCCCATCAACCAAGTGGTATGTAGAAGAAAAATATGGGTCCCATGTGACCTTTGAATCTTTGGCCAAAGAATTTTTGACCTTCTTTCAACTCCCAATCCATCATGACAATGGTCTCAAACTTCTCTCAGAGTTTAAACAAACATCCACCACACATATCGCTGACCACATTCATGAATGGCATCGGTGACGTAGTCTATGCAAAGCTTAAGCCACGAAGCAACAATGCCTAAATTGGTTTCTCAAATGATTTTTTTCCCTCATTGCTAGGGATGTGGTGGCCACATTCACACAGTTTGAAGAAGAATCCATAAAAAAGGATCAACAATACAAACTCATCTATTCATAGTCATGATACTTATACACAGTACTACCTGACCTCACATGACCCGTACCATTTGACTAGGACAAACCTGGGATGTATCACTCAGCGGATGGATTGATTGGCCACAACCTATGTATGGTACACCCCAATATCCGCCTATAGATGGAGTTGCATCTTATTAACCCATCCCCTTTACCAACAACCATATCCTATTATTCCCCATGAGTCAATGGGGGCACCCCCACCATTACCCATGCCATATCTGGTCTCTCAATCTAGTACGGTTCCACCCCCAACCCTTGGATATAACCCTAGAAGTAGCGAACATACCTCTACTTCCTATACGCCATATGGATCCTATCCACCCAATAATCTGTATTTCCCATTTCCTGGTCCTCCCTAGACGGTTAATCCTCCACCGAGACAACCACATGTCGGCGTCAACTTTGTTCAACCTTTTCCCATTCAACAAGATCATACATTTGAACAGTTGAATATGGCCAATCTGAGTCATAAGAAGAAAGGAAAAAAATGAAACAATGACAATACAGGACCAGGAGGGAATGACCCCCACAACCATCCCGCAGGGGGAAACCAATACCAAGACCCCCAAGGGGGCACCAACAACAATCAACCATGACAAGGGAAGAACAAAAATATTCATACTAAGTTCCCTTGCACTATATGTGGTGAGTATGGACATTATACTCATCATTTCCCCCAAATTCCTTATCTCCAACAGATGAGGTCATCCATGAACTCACAGGGCCCTCTAGCACCACCTGCCCCTCAGCAGGCCCCAAAATAGTATTTGCAGCCACCACCTTTGGTTGTTTTGCAAAATCCCATACCATACCAAGGTTTGATGAAGACCCAACAAGTGATCAACCCCACCCCACCACAAATGGGGCAATATCAAAACCTAGGTGACACTCCACCCATGAATCTAGTTGATCACTGTGTCCTCCTCACCAGTGAAGAATTTCTTCTACAAACCCACAACCGCCAATAAGGTATGCCTCTCCACTCTACCCCAACAACCTCATACACATTGCTAGCTACTGTAGGACAACAATTGATGATTCCACGTCCTAACACAGAACTCATTCCCTGCGTACCACGTATTCCTTTACGGTGGAATGTGCATAACCCTCATGCTAGGGAAGCTCATAATTATAGTCTGGTTAATGACTTAGCCCAATCTCTCATAGCCATGTCTATGTTGGAGGTCCTCCAAACCTGTCCATCACAGAAAAAATCATTTCTTTATTCCTTGGGGGCAGTTGACGTAGCTGACACACAGCTGATCACATTTGATTCAGATAGTAGAGAACCACATCTTCCCACCCAAGTAGCCTTCCATATACCAGTTAAGATCTAGAACACCATAGTTTATCGATGTATCATTGATGAAGGTGCATCCACATGCATCATGTCTAAACACGTATGACAGAAAATTGGCTCCCCTGAGCTAGTATCCTCTTCCATCACCCTTTGAGCTTACAATGGTCGACCAACATCTTCCGCAAGGCTTTGTCAAAATCTCCCCATAGAACTTGGGGGAAAAATCATCCTCATTGACATTGAAGTTATCGATGCCCATCTTCATTACAATATCTTTTTCGGATGCAACTACATGTATGCTATGAAGGCGATCGCCTCTTCTGTGTTCCATATAATGATGTTCCCCCATAATGGGAAGATCTTCACCATTGACCAACTTAAACTTTACAAGCCTAACCATTCCACCAACATTGATAACATCCTCACCCTTGTCCATGTTAGCTCGAATGATTTTCCAGTTGCCAACATTGGCCCTAGATTATTCAAAGACCCATCCATGTTGGGCACTTATCAGGGAGCGCCACCATTCCTAAACCCATATTTTTTAGCACAAGTATGTGTATAGACATCGGATACAAGACTCCTATCACTGAGTCCCCTCCCCATATCAAAGTTCCACCAGTTGAAGAAGTACTACCTCAGGAGTTCCCTAAGAGCACCACCGCACCACTTATCATAGATCTTCCCCCCCTCCAGGGGAAATTCCCAGTTTGGGAGACAGTCCCCTAGGCCATTACCCAAATTCCCATTTTCTACCCCCCACATGGAGTCAAATAATTCTAGGTAGCCACAATGCTTACCCTTCCGACATGGTACTCACCATCCCTGTATGGTCTCTAAATCCACCTAGGATGGTTCCTCAACCATCCTTCCCTCAGTCGGAGGGAATCCTGATGTAGATCCCAGTACTAACTCTGGCCACAACACCCTCACCCCCAATTTCCAGCACCACTGCTACAGCTGGGGGAAGACAGAAGAAGAAAGAGCCCATCGCTCCACTACCTCTCCGAGTTCAATTCCCTTGCGCCTTATGTGAAAGAAAAGGACACCCCACTCACAAATCTCCTTCTCTTTTTGAGCTACATAGTTTTATCCAGATTCCTCAAGAACCCCTTTTTCTTTCCACTCCACCAAGTACATCCCACACTACTATGGATTCATCAACCACATGCAAATAAATTATATGAACCAATTTCACCTGTGCCATATGCACTGAATATGGGCATTATACTCATCATTTCCCATCTATCCCATACATCTGCCACACATTAGCCACGGAACACCACACATATCTGCCTAAGACTCCTTCGGTACTCCATACCAATTCTCCTGTGAATGTAATTGATTATATTTCTTCATCAGTCTTTGAGCAAAGGGGAGGTCCATGTCCTCCCACCAAACTACCACCTGATCTCCCATAGTGTTAGTGAAATTGGAATGGCATTATGGACCCACCGTCCATATCTAATCCCTTTTCCCCACTTTCATTTTTTGGTACAAGAGCCCATAAGCTCTATTTTCGAACCATTTTCGGCCACTTACACAGTCATTTTCATCGAGTGATCATTTTCACTTTTCCCTGGTAGAGCATCTTTCCATGACACACTCAGGTATGCATGCTCATGTTCAAAATTATCAAATAACTGTTATATGTTCTTTATCTCCAGATATTTTTCACGTCGGGTATTCGGTTTTAATATGTGCAGGTACTTGGTCATCACAATTCAACACCATCCCCTTCAGGTATATGATCGACACTAGCATGTAGTCATTCCCTCTGAATACCAATTGCATCTCCTAGTCACACCCTCGGACATTCACCTGTAGGATCCTCAT
Organism: Picea sitchensis; assembly: GCA_010110895.2. Lineage (NCBI taxonomy): Eukaryota > Viridiplantae > Streptophyta > Pinopsida > Pinales > Pinaceae > Picea > Picea sitchensis. The sequence continues at coordinate 115,862 of SNQJ01S0003909.1, read as the reverse complement.
ATCCAACTCTGCACTACTAACACCTCCACTGCAATTTGGTACTATCACCTGATAGCACTCTTCCCCACATGATTTGTTCCATTCACAGTTCACCTTGGCACTTTGACACTCATGCTATTTTCACCCCCTAGGGATGGGAGTTCCAATAGTCATACGCATGTTCGAGAATCAACCACATACTTCTTCTGCTCATTATGCTAGCCTTCCCAATGGAATCTCAGGTTATCTTATCATGGTTCTATTTTGACTACACCTCCACAGTATCATTAACCATCCATTTCATCCACAATCAGTTTTCCCTCTACATATTTCCCCCCATTCATTTACCTCATACAGAAACCCACCTATGGGGCCCCCACCCTCCACCCATTCTCCACGCAACTTGCACCCTCACAGGCCAAGCCATATTGCACTAGGGCACCCGTTTATGTATCTATACACTCACCCCAAATTATTCTTTTTTCATTTGGTAATTGTAAAAATCCTTTGTTTCCATCATTTACATAGTTTTTTGTCGTCACTTTTGGGACCTTATTTTCCTGGCAAAGAAACCCATGTCTCCCTTGGTTGGGGCATTCATTGTCTTCTACTCCTATTGACATTTTCCATAAACCTCGAGTATCCCTCCATCCATGTACCCCCGATCTCTTTTCTTGTCCACTTTGTCATGCCTCTGGCACAATTTAACCCACATCTAGTCATCCCCTTGACACTAGATCTAGCTTCACAGTTTTTGTGACTCATACTTCACATATATCCCCAACCAAGGGAAGTCTTGAGTCTCACCGCATATTGACTTCGTCCATATACCTCATCAGTTCATGATCTCATCCAGTGGATTTCATGAAGCCCTTTGCTTCTTGGAGTCGTGTCTCCCTTTCTATCGACATCAACATAGTTTCCATACGGGAGACAATATCTTGACTCACATTCAATTTACAATGAGGAGTCTTGAATGGCACAGGGAAAACCGCCATTGTTCTCTGATGTCATTGACCTCCATAACATTCAACTTCAACACTATCTCATGTTACAACGGGTCTTACTTTGTGACTATTGTAGTTTTTTTTATATTTTCCAAAGACCTCATAAATTTTATAGGCTATCAATGCTTGCGTATCATCGACACTTGTTACAGGTTTCATCGCCTCTTTTTAGAGTCTTTTCACCATCATAATTTTCCTCTACCATTATCAAACAACCCCAGAGAGAAATACAGTTATCTACGTCAACATATAGTTTCAGCTACTATATTACACATTTTTGAGTTACATAACATGAGAATGGGGCATGCCCGCCTTGTTTGTAAACAATTTTATTTTTTCCACACCTTGTGAAAGGTTTGGGTCCTACCAATTCCCCTCTCCATCCAATGGGTCTCTCTTAAAACTCCCCTCAACACTCTTTATTACACAGGTACTCTCAGTAGAAGAAACAATGATGTATTTTGGCTATACGTATGCTCCTAACATCATACATCAGGGGGCATATGTTATCATTGAAATTTCATCCCCAAATGGTTACAGGAATCCAGCATCTCCAAACACCCATTAGTTCATCCATGGACCAAAAAATGCATTTCCAAAGGGCACAAAACTATACAACTGGTTATAAAATCAGCATGTGCTAAGGATACAAAGGAAGCGCATGCACATGTGACAGTTGAAAAACGTTGGAAAAGAACACATGCACCTGATGCGTGACTGTGGATGCAAAAAGACGTGCATGCCTCAGAATGACGCATTTATGATTTTGGTCGGCCTTCCACCCACTTCTGGTTCATCTCCCAAGTTGATTTGACACCCAAATCTCAGCTGAATCTGAGTGGGGAGTTGGTCAAATACCTAACGGTTCCCTAAAGAGCCCCTTTTTCACACTAAATACTAGTTGAATAATGCCTCAATGCTTTGCTATAAAAAGAGGCCATGGGTGCACTATATTTCCAAGGAATTCATTTGTGTTGTTATGCTTCCTATATTCTCCTGGAGGATCCTCTTTCCTCATCAATAGAATAAAAGCACCATTTCATTGAGCTATTCACATCACCTCTTTAGTGAATGAGCTTTGGATTTCTTCACCATTTCCTTCTATTTTGTTATTTGTAAGAAGAGCTCAATCTTTCGTGGTTCAAGAACCCTCCCTTGGAGTAAGAGGGGACCCATAAGTCTCCCTTTCTCTTTGGTGTTTTCCCACTAATACAATCCTATCCATTGGTGGCATGAATTTTGTTTACTTTTTGGTTCTATTTCCCTTATGCACTCTAGCTTAGTTTATTTTATTGTTTTTAGTTTACTTATTTGTTTACTTCTCATGCTTGATGTTTCTAACTCTTGCATTCATTGTTGTCTTGTCTATCTAACTCGAATGGACTTGTAAGTATCCTTATTTTTCTCATTTAGGTGATGAAAGGGACACAACACTTATGACTTCCAACAATAAGCCTTTGAAATTCATAAGAACAATGGTAAGCTTGAAAAATCCTTCAATGGGTGGAAGAAACCCTAAAAATCAAAATTTTGTAGAAAATTATGGAACCCTAGAAACCCTAGGGCTTGTTGGAGTACTTCACACACACCTAGTATTTATTTTTCCTAAGTTTTTCCCTACATGTAATAGTCATTATCTAGTATCCTAAAGTTTAGGGAGAATATTCCTCTAGGAGAATATTCTCTTCAATTTTCACTTAAGTTTGACCAATTGACTAGAGTCTAGATGCTACATTGGGATTATCACCATGAAACATTGGGAGAATAACCAACTAATGTGCATTTTCCTTGGGATCATCACCAGACTAGAACATTACTAATGATTCCCTGATCTCCTCCTCACTTCACTCTGTTTCAGTTAGTTAATTGAAGATTGATAGACTAGTTAACTCATACTAGGTGGCAGTTCACTCGCGTAATTTCTTAAGAGACAAGACTAGGTGGGAGTTTACTCCCGTAACTGTTGGTGTGTGTCCATATCACTCTAGAACACCACTATGGTGCATTATTTACTCATGTATCTTATATATATTGTAAATTATTCACTCTTTGAGTGTGGAATATGGTTAATGATAATTCTTCCATTCTTTCTCTCTTGCTTCTTCTTTCTTAATTTGTCTCTGCTAATGTGTGTGGTATTTTATAGCTAGATCTATTATGTGCAGGTTCAACACATTTACATGTTATCAGATTCAAAGAAATTATAAGAAAAAGCTACACCAACTTATTTTTGAAGGTACTAAAGATCAAAGAACACAAAAAGATGGAATCTATGTTTTACTCACCGACAATACTTCTCATGCCTCATAACTATTTGGAATGGAAGTAAAATATTCTACTTCAGATAAAATGCAGATTCTTGTACCAAATACCTATGGAAATGGAAGTATATCGTGATTCCATCAATGATAAAAGTGGCTTTCTCAATAGACAAGATATGGCCATAGGATTTATCTGGATGTTTGTTTCTCCCGAACTCTTCCATCAAGTATATGAAGAATCAAAAGAATCAACTCCAAATGAATTATGGACCAGATTGGAGGTTCTATTTTGGAATGAAGAAGTTGTGAAGATTTCATGCAAGGGGTTGAACACATAGATCCAGAAGAGAAGCCATCAAAAGATCAAACTTTTTATTCTGAAGAGTCTTATACATAAGTATTTGCACAAATTTGTATTCCACGAGTTGGAGATGATGTCTACTCCATTTTAGATTTTTTTTTCTTAATTTCATATGGAATATATATGACATGCATCTCAGGAGTCACATGCAGACACTTTTGTATGCACCATGCATGGATCTTAGGAGACAAAAAGGGAGCCACGCACATCAGACTCAATTATGATATTTTTTGAGAAAAAATTGCATAAATAAATTGGCTATTTGAATTCCTATTGGGAAAATATCCAATTTCAAAAAAAAATTCATCCGAAACAGATTCTGAGAAGTAAAGTTGTGATCATTTTAAAATAAAAAAAAAATCAACTCTTTTTCAGAGACAGTGGCACGGTTTTCAAAGTTTCATCCAAAATTTATTTGGATCTTTTTCATTACAAGAAGAAAAAGTGGATATGCATGGAAATCTCAATGATGTGTATACTTCATAAACATCTACATCTTCAACAAAATCTTCAACGAGCACAAACTTCCAGAGTTGCGAGCTCCTCTTGGAGTGAAGGACAGGGTTTCTTAGCAACAGTTTTTGGTTCCTTCTCATATTTTCCTAAGTTTTATAGTTCAATGTTGAGAACAATTCCTTATATGAGAATATTCTCTCTAGAGAATATTCCTCCACAAAATAGGGCGTTCCTCTTCAGTTCAGAGTCAGTTACACTCAGTTAGACTAGTGGAAGTCACTCATGCATGTCAACCTCAGTTTTATCACCAACCATTTCATGTGTCTCTCTCACTTCCACACGTGTCTCAATTAACTGATGATTGCATGTATCTGTTAACTAGGACTAGGTGTAAATTCACTCCAATGTCTATCAGTGAGTATCTATATCTCTCTAGATCAGTACTATGGTGCATTAGTTACTCATGTATCCTATATCTATTGTAAATTATTCACTCTTTGAGTGTGGAATATGGTTTATGTGAATTATTCCATTTCATTATCTATTTCTTCTTCTTTCTCAATTTCTCTCTGCAAATGTATGTGTATTTTCTAGCTAGATCTATTATCTGAAGGTTTACCACATTTACAGGGAGAAAAAGAAAAAATTGTCAGAATTGCACTCTAAGAGTTTCTGGAGGTGCACTGAAGGAGGTCATACACTCCTAAAAAAAAATTAGCCCCAACGTTTTAGTGGAAGGTGATGAAACTATCAAAATAAGGAGGATCGTACCTTTTTAGAAAACCTAGAGGGTTGTACTTTTCTGCCACAGGGGGGTGACAACTTGCTAGAAAACTTGTGCAATGGTTCTTCAAGAACTCTGCAATGATACCATGTTGAATTTTCTCTATGTTTTAGCTCATTTACATGTATTTTATTTCACTTATCATGTACTTGAACCATAAACAATGCAACAACACCATACACAAGTGCTACAATAACCAAGATCACAAGAAGAATAACCATGCACAAGAACACAAGAAGTGTCCTGGGAAAACCCTTATCAAACAAGGAATAAACCCAACAATCCTTTTCTATATTCTCAATATATTATCCCCCAAACCATAGACCTTAGCACATAAGAGGGTGCTTACCAAAACCTAGAACCTAGTGGCTAAGAGAGGTCCACACTTCAATTGTACATGCACTTGCTGAAATTTCGAGTTTACATGTGAGAGTGTGTAATCCTCAATGGGGATTCACCTTTATTTATACAACAACTGACACAACAAAAGGTGTGTCTATTGGCACAATACAACTAATCTCAATAACAAAATGATGTAATTAATCATTACAGAAATATTAGTTATATTTCACATATGGTGGGGTCAACTTGTACCCTTTACATCACAAATTAGGGTTACAATAAAACCTTACACTCAGACAATATAGCAAGGATCTCACACATCCACTAGTGCTCAGCCACTAGGAACACATCCACCTGAGCTTATCCATAGGGAATTCCTACTCAATAGATCACTCAACAGAGTCCACAACAGTACTACCTAGAGTACCATCTCAAGCGGACTCAACTAAGTCCACAGGAGTAAAAAGAGGGAGACCATATCAAGTTGACGCAACTCAACCCAGAGGAGTACAAAGAAAGAGAACACACATCATCACAACTCAGTCTAGAGTCTGACACACACCCATCGCATGGGAACACTCAACACTTGGGCTCTCTATTACATATGTCTGAACTCGGTGGAGAGGAGAATGACTTGGAGGATGTCTCATGAAGCTGCAATCAACAACAATTTTTAATTAGTATACAACATTCTTCAAGGTGTAAAACCTCGCTAGAAACATATTCTTGTCTTCAACAATATCTATCACAATGTAATATCCCAATTTCAACCCTTGAACCATCATATGTTAAATCATGTATTATTCAAATGATGACGATACATGATTAGATTTAATTTATGTGAGTTGATTTTAACGACCTTGTGGATAAATAAGGTTATTACATTATAAATGTTTCTAGTGTAGAGCTCAAGCAAAACACTAGACTAGAGAATGTGTGTGAGCTGCATGGTGGGATAGGATTATGTTGTGGTTTTTATATTTTTCATGCTATGATTACCTTTATGTAAAATCATGAATAATGTGAAAATATATAACAGTATAACATCCAAAAAAAAAAAATGGTTGAGGAATGAAGAAAAGGACTATGAGACAACTAGAAAGAAAGAGAAAAAAGGGTCCTAGAAGGGGATGAGAAATAATTATATGCTTCCTTACTCCTATATTTTTTGTTATTATCAAGTTCTTTATATAAATATCAACTAGCATTTTTAGACAGATGCCAATCATTAAATGGATCTGGTGGTTGGTGGAAAATTTCACCTTTCACAGTTATGATGGAAAAGGGGTTTAGTATAATAGGAATAAGGAGTGTAAGATGTTCCATTCTCACATAAATTCAAACTATCTCTATTTCCATGCACTATTTATTCAAATTCAATTTGAAGTGGATCATAATCTCATCATTCTTACCATTATTACCATTATTCTAACCATCGGAACCATATCCTCCCATGCCAAAGGATAACATTTGAGTATTGGAGATTGCATTCTCAAGCTTGAAATTCAGATTTGAACCTGTGAACAACCAAATTGAGGTGTGAAAGAGAGGATTATGTACCTAAGAACAAAGATACAAGGTTGTATAAGAACATAGATACCATTTTCTTATAAAAAATTACCTTTCACCATAGATTTCTCATCCTTGGGGTATTTGACATGAGGTATAAGTCTATTAGGTTAATATTGAAGGTGAAAAATATATTAGACTCTTTTGAACATTGGTTTCAAGGATATTAATAAGGAATATTGAACAAAAAAGAGAAATGTCTTCCTTTTGTTGTCCGCAACAATGGAAAAGAGTGTCATGGTCTTGTTGGTTGGATGGTTGGTTGAAGTGTTAAGTGATGAACAATTTGGATAAGCTCGACACTAGTGTGTTGGGTTTAGTAATATTAGAGTTTTGTAGGATCTTCCTTAACCCTAATGGTATCATATTTTGTCTTGGTGGTGGATTCCATAGATGATTCATTTGGATGGAAGGATAAGCATTCCTTCAAAGCTAGTAGAGTGCACCTGCATTCTTTTACAAATAATTATTCATATCTATATGTATTCAATTTTTATTTTTATTTTCAATATGATGTGCAATTCCTTGATTTTAATGGGTAATGTATCGATTTGAAATATGCATTGTTATTACACTACTATATTCCTTGTACATATCAATTCAAAACCATATTGTTGTTAGAGTTTTTGTGAATCATATTATTGTTAGAGTTTGGTTAATTAAGGTAATAATTTTTCATGGAATTAATCGATGGATAGAGAAGGAATATGGGTATGATTCACAAAATTATAGCAGACATCACTATGACTCATCTTAGTATGTTTAATAGGTTTATTTTCCAAAAATACTACACTTTGACTATGGAAATATTTCCTGAGGCCTTTCTATACAAAGCTACTACTTGAACATAATGTAGGAAACGATACAAATTCCACACACATATATATATATATGGAATTTGTATCGTTTCTATATATATTCCATGTACTCAATTCTATACTTGAAAGTATAACTATAGCTCGTTGTTTTCTCATCCAACTAATTTATCCTTGGAATATGTTAAATACATAACCACTTGTAGATATTCTATGGTCAGACCTCTCCAACTCAGTAAATTTCATAATCGATATTACAACTAAAATGTATCAATACAATATTTACAATTGTTTAGTGCTCCTTCCTTAGTTTGACATATATCTAATCAAAATTCTCACTTCATTAGAGATATCTAGACTACTATGACAATATAATACATCAAACTACAAACAATGCTAGAACATGGAACACAAGACATGTATTCTACATATTCATATGTCTTGGGACATTGTTATACAAATAAATTTGCACTTAAAAGTATAATAACCATGAAAAATTTACATTCCTACATATTAAACCCTTAAACAATTGTCTTAACATACTTCCTTTGGCTTAATTATAGTTCCATTTCCATGAAATATCTTTTAATATCCACTTGAAAAATAAATTGTATATCACCAACATTCTTCATTTCAAACTTAGCGGAAAATTAAGACTTAAATTCCATGCTGATATGCTCATTGTTTATGATTAATAAAATATCACTAACATATAATACTACATAGATAAAGTGATCACCAATCTACTTTGTATACGCATGGTGTAATGATCCAAATGCTTAAGATGCTTAAGATATGGGAGTAAAACAGAAGTAGACACCATATACAACAATGCGAGTTATGTTAGTCATCTTGAATACTTAACATTCTCTCATATGAAAGAAAAACAATATTTTAGTTCATTTGATACTACTTTATTCCTCCTTTTCAACAGATAAACAGATAAATTCATTTTTATACCGTGCTTCTTGTGATGTTGTTGTGCATATATTTCAGTCGAGATTTTAGTTTATCAATTATGTTTCCATAAATTTAGACATTTCTGGGAAGCTTTTCATTTTTTCACGATTCAATCAATCTTTTCTGGTTTCGTATTAAGAAGTTTCCTTAAATCTAGGCCAAACTTTGAAGGGTTCTTTGAGTTTTTTTCTCTTGCGATATTTCAGGTTGATGGTTGTTATCAAATTATGTTGTATCAAGTTTGGTTATTATAATTTTCTTTTATTTGTGGATCTATATATCTTTTATCATTCAATTCTTGTTGGTTTTATTGATCTAAATTTATTCATATCATCAATCTCAAGATTTTTTTTTTTATTGGCCTCAATTGTAAATAAATGAGAGAATATAAATTGTTCTCACAAACAGTAAAAAATTATGAATTGTTGTATTTAATACCGAACAATGTTATAAATTTATACAACAATATTTTCCTTAAGATAGATACACTATCTTATCACACTAGAAACAAGTTTAGAAAATATTTCAAACACTCATCCACTAATGTCCTTTCAAACAAACATCAAAAAATAACTCTTTGTTCAAACTAAAACATCATCATATATTGCTTGTTTCAAACTCATCATTCCACCTCATAATTAAATTTGCAATTAACACTTGGATTCTCCAGTGATAGAAATGCACCTTCATAACCACTTTAACTACCATGTAACCAACGAGTGGCTAGTCAATGTAACAACATGCATCAATATCCAAACCAATGTTTCCATGCTCCATTCACTCGTAGAGATTTCATCTCAAAAAACATACTAGCTGGAAACCAAGCCAAGTTTTGGGCCAAACACTAGCACCACATAGATTGACCGCCAACGTGTTGTACTCCAGGGCCAAACATCAACCTAAATACAATATTAAATAACTAGTTGTATTATGGTTATATTGCCATATCCAAAGACACCTAGGTATCCGACCACAGTTCTCACCAGTTCTCTATAAAATTAGTTGGAATACAAGATGTATTCAAGTCCATCTTACACTCTTTGCACTTGCCAAATGGAGGACTTATGGTGCCCCATTCTTCAAACATATTTTCATCAAAGAATGACTAGAGAAGTCTACAATACATGTAACTATATTTCCTTTTGAGATACAACACAACTCATCAAACAAATTTAAAAATGATTTTTTACATCACAGAATATTACTACGAAGAATTACAAAACATTAGCCAAAGAGAATGATATATATGACCAAATGATAATGCTTACATGTTTTTCCATAAACATGCATATATTTGGTGCTTTTGTATGCATATTTGATATCTATATCTACAAAATCCTTGTTCAATATTTTTTTTTGTGAAACTTTCCTTCTCTGCATGTCATTTATTAGATTACCACGAATTCTAAACCAAAAAAAAATATGTATCATATTGAGGTCACAAGGATCAATAGGTGTATTAACTTGAATAAGTCCAGACATGTAATTTACAATATCAAATCTCACCATTATCAAGGCTTCCAAGGCATTTTCTTCATCGAAAACATGCATAGACAGTAATAGATCCCAACAATATAATTGATAAATTGTGAAGCAAAGAGAAATGCAGAGAGAAAAGAATAGAACAACATATTGAAATGTATGAAGAAATACTGAACAAGTTGCGTACAATGAAATGGGAGATGGTTGAGCTAAATAGGCTCAAGCAAGACAAAAATAGAAAGTATAGTTGTCCAGTACAGCTGGCAGTGTACAGTGAGACTGTTGAGGTCACATTATATTTAACACTCCCTCTTAAAATCAACAGTTACAATCATCAAAACTGACTATGCCTAAGTGTTGTCTCTGAAAATCAAAAACCGATTTTCCTAGTGGCTTTGTAAATATATCAGCAAGATGATCTCGATAACCACAAAATTGTAGTGCAATATCCCCATTATTGACTAGCTCGCATATGAAATGAAAATGAGTGTCAATGTGTTTTCTTTTCTTGTGAAACACGTGATTTTTGGATAAAGAAATTGTTGATGTATTGTCACAAAAAATAGGAGTTGGATCATTTTTTGTATGTGACATATCTTTCAATATTCTTCTCAACCACACAGCTTGACAGGAAGCTAAGGTAGCAGCTACATACTCTGCCTCTGCAGAAGATATTGATACAATTGGCTACTTCTTTGATGTCCATGAGATCAGGTTCGTGCCCAGTTGAAAAACATGTCCAGATGTGTTTTTCCTGTCATCTAAGATGCCTACAAAATCACTGTCTGTGTAACCAGAAAGTTGATTACTATCAGATTTAGTGTACCATAAGCCAAAATTGAGAGTTCCTGCAACATATCTCAAAATTCATTTCGCCATTTTCCAATTAATACATTTCCAATGAGAATCTTTGGGTGATTCCATGAATGGAAACAAGGTTGTTTGCATACATAATAATGGAGCCTAGTTGTTGTAAGATACAACAAAGCTGCCTACTAAACTTTTTGTATAAAGTAGAAGTCCACTATAGAACCTTCATCATGCTTTCTCAATTTTGTACCTAGTGGTATGGGGGTTTTTGCTGGATTACATTCTTCCATCTGAAATCTTTTGAGAATGTTTGTTGCATACTTTTGTTAACACAAAAAATGCCTTTGGATGGTTGATTGATGAACCTCAATCACTAAAAAATATTTCATTATGCTAGGATCTGTCATCTCAAACTCGGATTGCATGGCATGTTTTAAATCTGTTAACTCAATATTTCCTATATAGATCATGTCATCAACATATAAACATGCAATTATAATTTTACCGTGCTTATCTATTTTGGTGTAAAGAGTTAGCTCATTTTGACTTCCTATTTTGAAACCACTTTTGATCAGGATAAGTGTCAATTCTTATGTAAGCTCTTGGAGCTCTTTAAACCATACAAGGAGAAAACTCTTTAACCGATATGCTTTGGCTGGGTGCTCTTGGACTTTAAATCCAGGTGGCTGATCGACATAAACTTCTTCTTCTAGAAACCATTGAGATCTTGACTTGACATCCAAATTGATTATACTTTTCCATTTGTGTTGTGCTGCCATGGCCAATAGAGTCCTTACAAAGTCTAATCTTGCTACTGGAGCAAAAATTCCACCATTATCAGTACACCGGTTGTTGAGAATCCTTTGGAAAAAAGTCTTGCCTTGTGTTTTTTTCGATCTGCCCTTTTCATTTGAGTTTATTTTTTGTAAACCCACTTGACGCAATACTCTTCTTGCGAGTTGGCAGATCAACAAGATCCATGTCTTGTTCTTCTCAATGGAGTCAATTTCTTGGTTCATGGCTTGAACCCAATGTGGATTCTTAGTTGCTTCCTTAAAGGATGTAGTAGGTTGACATGACATTAAAGAAAAAAGGTTGTGTTGTTCAAAGTCATCCAACTGCTGATGGATTTCTCTCAAACTTCGAGTTCTCTGATTCTATGGTTTAGAGAATGATTCTCTGTTGGAAGTTGAGTTATCCTAAGAGTTTTCAGGTTGTCTTTGTACCTGCAATCTTGGAAGAATAGTTTGAGGTACTTGTTGTCCTGAATTTTCTGCATTTTCAGAACTTGGTAGCAATGGATTTTGACTATCCATTTGCTGATTTTCTGAATCATTCCAGAAATGATTTTCCATAAATTTTACATCTCTGCTGAGAATTAATTTCTTGGTGATTGGATTGTAAAGCTTGTACGCTTTAGATGTTTCACTATATCCAGTGAAAATACATATCTCGCTTTTGTCATCAAGTTTCTTCCTTAATTCGGAAGGTATGTGAGCGTATGCTATGCATCCAAATGTCCTTAGATGCACTACATTTAGCTTTGTCCCACTCCATGCTTCTTGGGGAACTTTCATCTTTAGACTTGTGGTTGGTGATCTATTCAGGAGATAAGTTGAGCATGCTACCGCTTCAGCCCAAAACCTATTTGAAAAAATTTTCTCTTTAAGAAGTGTTCTTTCCATATTCATTATTGTCTGATTTTTCCTTTCAGCCACTCCATTCTGCTATGGAGTATATCTGGCTGTTGTTTGCATGATAATTCCTTGTGATTTGCAGAAATTTGCAAATTCTCTAGAGTTGTATTCTCCTCCTCCATCTGACCTGAGTTCTTTGATATATTTGCCACTTTGTTTTTCAGCTTCTGCCTTGAATTCTTTGAATTTTGTAAATGTTTCAGACTTGTGTCTCAGAAAATAGATCCATATTTTTCTGTTGAAATCATCAATAAATGTTAGAAAGTAAAAGCTACCACCTATTGACTCTATTTGCATTGGTCCACATAGTTCAGTGTGAGCAAGTTCAAGATGTTGTTTAGCTTGATTTGATGACTGTGGAAAACTAGTTCTCTTATGTTTTTCAAGTATGCAAGACTCACATGGGGGAATTTGCTCTTTAAATATAGGTAGACCTTTGACCATGGATTTTTTCTGAAGAAGACTTAGACTCTGAAATGGTATATGTTCAAATATTGTATGCCAAACCATTGTTTCATTCAGGGTAGATGCACTTTGTGCATATGGTTGACTCAGATTTGCAGTTCTGAGGGTAAGGGGAAACATCTTACTTGGAGTCATGTGGATTTCAGAAATCAATTTTCTGCTTGGGAATTTGTCATATATCTTGCAAGATGCTCCCTCAAAGAGTACCTTATAGCCATGTTCAATGAGTTGTCCTACACTTAACAAATTATGTTTCAGATCTGGAACATGATAGACATTGTTTATGTCTTTCTTCACATTTTATTTAGTAAGAATAGGAACAGTTCGTTTTCCTTGAACTTTGACTAAATAATCATTTCCAAGTGTAATATCAGATGAGATTGAAGAATCAATGCTTGAAAGTAATTCTTTGTTACCTGTCATGTGATTGTTGCATCCACTGTCCAACAACCAAAGATCTTTAGGTTGTTGTTCAGTCTTGTGGCATGAGAGAAACATACCTCCTGAGTTTTCTCCCATGTGATTTGACACATGTGCTCTTCCTGAGAGATGATCTGCTTGCTTCTTCCTGCATTCAGATTCATAGTGCCAATACTTTTTGCAATAATAGCATTGTATGCTTGATTTCTCATTTGATCTTCTCCCTCTGCCTCTTTGAGGCTGAAAATTATGATGTTGATTTTGTTGTTGTTCTCTTTGACCTCAGAAATTGTGATTTGGATATTTTTGTCTATTTCCTCCACTGGAATGAGGGTTACATTGATTGATTCCTCTTCCTTGGTGACCTCTTCTTCTTCCTCTGCCTCTCCCTCTACTGAAGGAGAATTGAGTTTTGAAGGCATTGGAGATTGACTCATCTGTGAGATGCAGTCTGGTCTCATGTGTCACCAGAGAACCAATTAGTTCATCTGTTGAAAATCTTGACAGATCCTTGGATTCAAGGATTGTTGTTACAACCATTTCAAATTTCTTGGGTAAACTTCTCAGGATTTTCTCAAAAATTCGTTGATCAGTGATGGCTTCGCCAGTCAATATGATTTGGTTCATGATTCCCATGACTCTGGTAATGAACTGATCCACATTTTCAGACTCTGTCATCCTTAGAGTCTCAAATTGCGTCCTCAAGGTCTGCAGTTTAACTATTTTGACCCTATCATTTCCTTGGTAGGAATATTTAAGGATGTCCCAGGCCTGTTTTGAAGTACCAACGCCTGTAATTTTCAAAAAAATCGAGTCATCCACAGAATTTTGAATCCAGATTTTTGCTTTATTTTCTTTGGTCCTCAGTGTTGCCTGAACAATTCGCTGTGGATTTTTCATGGCAAACAGGGTTGCAGGATCTGGTTCCACATATCCAAGATCCACTAGTTCCCAGCACTCTTGTTCTTGCAAGAACGACCTCATTCAAAGAATCAAACCCTGAGTTGGTCCTAAATTGCTAGACGATGCCATAAAAAAAAATTGCAGAAAAAATAGAGGGAAATTTTGTATTTACCTCCGATTATCGAAACGTCGATTTGCCGATGGCCGAAAAGAGCTTATCGGCCTTGATTTTGGCCTTAGTCACTGCGCAATGTGACCACGCGCCTTAATGTTAAAGCGCTACAAGTTTTTCGGGTTTTTTTCCTTTCAAATTGCCGAAATGCGAAATATGCTTTTCGACGATTTAACGGTCTAGATCTTTCTGTAATCTGACGGTCCAAATCTTATCGGGATATCGCGAATCGGGACTTCGTGAACCCTAATGATGAGCTCTTCTGACTCCTCGATTCCTCGATCTCCGATTTACCGATGGCGCTTTCCTTTCGAGAAATTTCTCAATTCCTTTGATCTCCACCACACGTCCTCCTATATTGGACGGTCCTGATTTCTCCTCGTGATTTTGTGATTTGTTCTGTTCTGGACTTGTCGTCTCCGGGATCCGCGATTTGCCGAATCCTGTAATGCCGATGGACTCTTCTTTCGGGAAATTTTCCGAAAGCCTTGATCTCTGCCACACGTCCTCAACAGATGGACGGCTCAAGATCAAATCGGGGTTTCACCGTGGAGATTCTTGATCCCTCATTTTGATGAGATGACATCAGCTAGGCCCCGAAACAGAACTTTCCTCCTGTCAGGATTTCGGACTTCGCAGTTTCGAAATGATTTTGCTTCTTGTCCTCAGGATTCGTGATTTGTCGAATCCCGATATGCCGATGGCCCTTTTCTTTCGGGACTTTTCCCAAGTCCTCGGATTTATACCACACGTCCGCACAAGATGGACGGTCCTCGTCGTTTCACGAGTTCGTGACTTGCGACTCCAAATTTCTCTGACAACTTGAAACCGCGATTGCCGAAATGCTGACGGTTTCCTCGATGTCTGCCATGTGTCCGAACAAATGGATGTCTATGATCTTATCACTATATCATGAATCACGATTTCGCGAGTTTATAACTCTTGTTGCAACGGTCTTTCAAAACTGCGAACTCTGATATGCTGATTTGACGACACTCGGATCTGCTTCCACCTGTTCTCTAAGATGGACGACTCAGAAGTCCTCTCGGGATTTCACGATATCACGTATCGGATTTTTTGGAGTGCAATCTTTGATCGTCCAACTCTCGATCCCCGATTTTGCGATGGGAAAAGATCGACGGCTCATGATCTTTCGCGATCCAACGGCCCAGAATGATGTCGAGATTTCATGATTCGCGAATTCTCACGGTAGTCTTCTGACCTTTACACCTTGCGAGTCAGCGAAGTGCCACAATCTCACCACGTGTTTCTTGATCGATGGTCCAGATGACGTCGGGACATCACAAGTCGAAATTTCTCCTTGGCGCTCCAGAGGACTAAACCTCGGGCACCTTCTCGTTGATTCAACGACTGTCGGTCCTTTGCGCAAGATCTGACGATTGAATTTTTTTTTTCCTTTTCAGCGCTCTTCTCGTCCCTTCTGAACCGGTTTCCCGCTCTGGATCCATTTGCAGGACAAATCTTATGGCCTCAATGGTTGTTCTTTGCACAGTAGACACGATCTTTGCTGAATTTGAGGGAATTTTCTCCCGTGGAAGAAAAAATTTGTGAATCTTTCAAAGATTTGAAGGAATTTCACGAGTTCTTCATTCAGTGCTACAATCTTTGACAGATTTGAGCGATTTCCCATAAATCTTTAAACGATTATACCTTCTTCATGAATCTTTAACGAATTTGAGCGAATTCTTTGAGTTCTTTAAACGTTCTTCCGTTTTGTAGCTCTTCTTCGTCAATCTTTGACGATTCTTGAAAAGATTACAAGAATCTTTAAAGTTTCTTCTTCCGCGTTCTCTTTTTCCTCGATCTTTTGAGCATTGTACACTATTCTTCCTCTGCAAGCTTCCTACGTTGATCTTTTGAGAGTATTACATACAACTCTTCAAGCTTTGTGAAAAGACTGTGTCGCGTGCTCTCAAGATCCGTAAAGCTCTGCACTGTGAGGATCGTGTTGCTCTCCGGACTGTGTGAAGAGGCTTACTACTGAAGCTCTGATACCATGATAAATTGTGAAGCAAAGAGAAATGCAGAGAGAAAAGAATAGAACAGTATATTGAAATGTATGAAGAAGTACTGAAGAAGTTGCGTACAATGCAATGGGAGATGGTTGAGCTAAATAGGCTCAAGCAAGAAAAAAATAGAAAGTACAACTATCTAGTATAGCTGGCATGTACAGTGAGACTGTTGAGGTTACATTATATTTAACAATAATTGTATTCTCACCAAGAGCACAAGCCAGAATTACCCATCAAACATGTAGATCAATGCACCATCTTAATGGAATGGATGTTCATCTCAAGCATAAAATATGACCACCATTGATCCAATTGACAGGCTCACCAAGAATTGACACGAGCCAGAGCCAACCATTACCCATAGCTCTCAGCACCAACCGAAATAGCGGTACAACAATATACTAGGAACATAGGGGTAAATCCCCTACAGATCGACATAGTAAGTTCGTTCTACGAGCTTAAAGTGCAGATACAATCACGCATATATCTACATGAATGTGACAAATCCAAATGATAGGCAAACTAAGTAAATCACTTCAATTTTCTGTAATTACACAAGTGCATCTGCTTTCAATTTCTCACATCGCAAAGCCTTCAATGATGGACTTGGTCAAATGTTGGTGGCAGTTTGCATTCAAATCCCAATTCTTGTCTTCACGCCGACTCATCTACCATGATTAGCGCATCACAAGACCGAACACGTGACCTTTCGTTACTCTGAACATTCTCACTGTTGTCTTCTTCAGTGACACAATGGTAACCTAAATCGGCTAATCTTATCAGCGTTTGTAGATCACACTCTCACTCACGTAGACAAACACTTGGAGATAGCAAATCCAAATATGCACAAGCAGATCTATGCTATCCAGATATACGCATTTGATCAGCGAGGATGAAGGCGCACTACATGATGATAAATGCACTATCTTTATCTACGTACATAGATTTACTTTAAGATAAATGCACTATCTTGACACACTAACAACTTCTTGAGAGAATACCAATCAACTAAAATTTATAAGTAAATTATTGACATGGAGACAAACGTTACTCTATAATGACCAATCTCATAATAAATCACAATTTTATTTCATGATTAAATATATATTAATTACGTCGAAAGGCATATATCTATTGACAATGTACCTATCTTAATACGTTTTCTATGGACGAGATTAAATATGTCTAGAATATTCTTAGTCGTCACAATAAATGAATGGCTTTGATTTCATCCATTAACTTCCGAGTTGTTATAAAGACATCCATTTATATGTTTACTATTTTACATTTACCTAATCGTGTTTAAAAATTATTGTGTTCACTAACTTATTGCCACATCTACCTGCTTAAAAAATATTAAGGTATTAAAGTGGTCGCGTTTCTGTGCCTTTTTTACATTTACCTAATCGTGTTTAAAAATTATTGTGTTCACTAACTTATTGCCACATCTACCTGATTAAAAAATATTAAGGTATTAAAGTGGTCGCGTTTTTGTGCTGGCATCACCAACAGTCGCCAATCAGAAATTCAACAGTCGTAAGCCACCTTTCGACTTTCAGTAACCACGAGTTAACGGTTGTGCTAGTATATATAATATATAATGACCAATCTAATAATAAGCCACAACTTTGTTCCATGATCAAATATGCATTAATATATATAAGAGAAGTAGAAATTATTAATTCCAATACTTGTGGCACATGGGTGCGATGTCATAAAAAATAGTTGGAAAATAAATATACGCGGATAGGAATTCAATTGCAGTCGGAAAATCCTTGAAACATTGTAATACTAACGTTGAGCTTCGAATTAAGCATGAGAGCAATGGTTGGAAACCTAATTATGAGGAAAATATATTTGGAAATATAATATCTAGTAAGGTGCTTTAGATAATGCCATAGAAACATAATCATTATATTTTCAAATGTGCTTATGGTTACTTGGAAGTAATTGTAGAATATTCTTTCTAAGCTTCAATAGACAAAATAAATTGTATATGCACATGGACTCCAAGGTGTTAGAACTTCAAACAAAGGTTATATGATGGATCCAGTGGAGCAAAGAGGTCCATGGAGAACTATGATCACATTAGATACATGAAGGATTATAGGTGACTACATATATTAGTGATCATGCTTTGATAGTGATCAAGGGGAACATTGTTAGGTAAATGCATGATAGCCTAGGGTGCTCATGATAAGTTGCTCGTAGAATGTTGGGTTGAGGATGGATAAAGCGACCATGGAGAAACAAAGATTGTGGTCTTTATCGAATGACTTGAGGATCGAAAAGGTACGAAAAGGAACAACAAATTGGTGATGGCTTAGTAGAATATAGGAAAACCATTGGTTATGATAAGTGGATGTAACTTGGGGTTCAAAGATGACTTGTGGATGCTTGAGGCTCTATAGTTGGTCATTTCAGGTAGAAAAATTACAGTTTAAGGTCCAGCGAACCCAAACTGTACCAACAGACAGAGAGTGATCCCTCATGTATAAAAGAGGAATGTTATTCCTTGATACCTTGGTATAAGGAAAAGAAACTGAGTAATGAAGGTTGTAGAGCATGATTGGGATTATGAGTGCAAAGAAATAAGACACAAAAGGTGTAGATGAAAGAAGAAATATACCAAAAGGAAGAGGGCATGTACCTCATATGTATGAGAGGGATGAACCCTCTTACTTGATAGTACATGTGTATAACAAAAGTGTTGTAGGATATAAACTAAAAACTTGTATATAAAATATTTTTCAAAGTGTATAAAAAACCTAATTTCACTTGGGAGATACTCCACAATGTGCTACTATCTTATGGGACATAGTATGAGATGATGTGGATCATGCCTAGCAAACTTTCCAAGGGATGAGGAGAAAAGTCTAGAGTTGGAAGAGCATTAATGTTGTTCAATATAAAGGAAAGGATGCACAATTGTAGAGGTGGAGAGGGTATACTGTAGAGGTGGAGAGGGTATATTAAGGTTTGTAAATTTTGGAGGAAGAGGCAGTGAGAAAAAATTATCATTTCTAGGAATCTATTCAAGGTAATGAGGAAAGGCCAAATTGGGAAAAGAAGTAACAGTTCACAAAAATGAATAGAGACCAAAGGAAGTGCAAGGAATCATAGGAAGTTGCAAAGATGTCAGGAATTGGATTGCACTAGTAAATGGTGCATGTGGCTTGCAAGGGAGATATGAAATGAGGAAGCCCCTTTCACCATAAAATTTATTTAGTCATAGAAGTAGAACTTTATGGTTTCATCTAGTACTATAATGTTCATGTTTGAATAACTATTTCTACTTAGGTGACCAATTTATATTAGATTGGTTTGCCAAGTATTTGTTTTCTAATAGTACAAAGGTTGTACTTATCTCAGGAGATTTAACCATTGAGTAAGTTATATTATGAGATTGGAATCTAGATTTGATTTATTCCCAATACAACACAGTGTACAATTTCATACCTTATGCTCCTCAGTTGTCAACAGATCCTCCAAATCCTACCCTGGGACCACATGGAATTGGTGTGATTGGTTCCATTTCCCATACTCCCACTAGCTAGTTGGAAGGACAAATGGGTAAGATTACCATATATTCTAATGCAACTACAACTATGCTAGCATCAAAAAATTATTGAATTTCTACTTATATATTTGATGTTCATTTGGTACAATCAATAATCCCAAAGAATGTTTAGCAAACTAGTAAAAAAAAAAACAATAAAAAATAAATTTATACTCTTAGGTAAGGGACTACCCCTAATCAAAATGTTATTATAGAAGACACTAGTGAGCCAAATAAAATGAAATTTTCTTACAATATATACAATGAAGATCATCCTACTCACACATTTCCTTAGTTGGATGGAATTCATTAATTTATATCCCAATGGAATGCATGTGAGCAACCCATTTTCCTAATGAATCATTTTCCCTTGCAACAACAACAACAAATGGTTGCGATGAGCCATGAAACTCTATAATGCGGAACATATGTAAATCCCTCACGAGTGAGAAATATAATGAAGGATAAGATATACATGTGTGACCAAGAAGTTCATATTCAAACTAGAGCTCATAATTATGAAAATCCTAAGAGTGGTCCCACTGATAAGGAT
Organism: Picea sitchensis; assembly: GCA_010110895.2. Classification (NCBI taxonomy): domain Eukaryota; kingdom Viridiplantae; phylum Streptophyta; class Pinopsida; order Pinales; family Pinaceae; genus Picea; species Picea sitchensis. The sequence continues at coordinate 95,234 of SNQJ01S0003909.1, read as the reverse complement.
GTGTCTTCATCATAGACTATTGGCTCTCTTGATATGTAAGATGTTGTGGATATTGAACGGGAATATTTTTCACAATAGATCTTGTATTATACTGAAACCTTTTATTATGCAGGTTTATTTTCCTTTCATCTCATATTTATAATCACTAGCTTGATGCTCAAATTAATGAGATTACTGAAATGAAAAAATGAAAGATTAATCAAAATTGCACACCATCAACACAAATCAACATAATATGTATCATGGGAAACTCAATACTAGGGAAAAAATAGCTAGACTATGACGCCTATGCTCTACTCTCTTTTCTTTAATTATAAAAAGAAATTACAAAGAAAGAGGAACTCACTATGGAATTTCCTTTGACACTATGGCCTAAAAGACTACTATAGAATCTCATACATCCTCTATTGTTCTCTCAAAATAGCACGCATTGGATCCGCTACTCTCTTTGGAACAAGTGCAGTAAAAAATAATGGAACCCCCTTCTCTTTCTAATGGCCCGATATTTAACATAGTATGATAGCCATATAGGGTTAGGGTTTTTTCATCCTCAACCCTCAATTAGTGTTAGTGTATTGGACCTTATATAATCATATTGAAATATGAAACATGCATAGCCCTATATGTTTTAATAATGGTGGTTGACATGGAATCCACTCGTACTATGGTGGTCAACAATGTAGGTCAACTTGCAGGAGGCATAACTTCCAAATAAGAGCTCCAATTGAGGTGATTTTCTCACCGTTTGAAAGGCCTCAATTTGTATAATATCACCAAGAGGATGGAAAATAGTATAGAAAACATTTTAACCCAAAAAATTTCATTTAATGAATCAAAATGGATTTGAAAGTTTGTATACCCCAAATCTCCAAACTGGGACCAATCACTAAAACTGGCGTTGCAAGTCAATTCCTCCAATATTTCCACCCATAAAGTAGTAATATAGATGATATATTATATGATGATCCATTATGGATCATACCTCCCCATTTATAAGTATCTTGTTCCCAAAAATATTTATTTAATGAGGTGAGGATATGTTTCCTCTACCTTCTTCCTAGAGTATCCTTTTTCTTTCCCTCGAAGTTCTCCCTTCAACCCAATCTGCCAAAGGTTATGTTTCCCTTGTCTTATATTTCTATATTTCTCTACAAAACCGTGTCTTGTACCAACTCTTCCTAAGAATATGGTGCTAAGTCCTCTATGAAACATATGACATACCCACCTCTTGATCCAACATGGAAGTATTATCGATTTTCATATTTTCCATATTCACTAATGATTAAATGCACATGTATGGGGGTAGACTAAGTCAATAGGTGTTATATTGCACTTTCTCCAATACCTTAAAATGGTCATACCATATAGCCTTGATATTCTTACCAGGACCATTTTGTCTTTCCTTGTTCAATAATAACCAAAATCTATCTCCCACTTTGAAAAACTTATCAGTCCTATGTTAATCATGTACGACCATATAATTTTCCCGCGACTTGCTCTACATATTCTATAGTTGCAAATGTATTTGTATAACCTTTTCAATAATTTTTTATTCTTTAAAATATTTTGTTCTGATCTCTTCCCTCACTCCTCATTTCTTTCCATATAATACATCCAAAGGAGTAGGTGGCAAGCATCCAAATCAAGTTTCAAAAGGGGGCTTACGGTTAGAAGTATGAACTACTCTATTATAAGAGTGTAGAATGTAGATAAAAAATTCATCGTAGGTATTTGGATGCTTCTAATTGTAACTCCTCAAAATCTACACCAATTTAATGTTGACTACTTTTATCTACCCATCTTCCTATGGGTGGAATGTTGTAGATCACCTCAACTTCATGTCCATTTTCTTTGAAAGTGCAGTCCAAAAGGAACTAAGAAATTTAGTATCCCTATCTAAGATGATGCTCCTTGGTATTTTAAATTGCACCTAGACCTATTCAAAGAACATGTTTGTTTCTTCTTGTCCTTTGATGGTATTTTTACAAGGCATTAGAATGCACATCTTGTTGAACCTATAAACTACCACAAATAGATAGTCAATTATTTTCATGTTTGTTGCAAAACTATTGAAAAAATCCATGAAAATGCTTTCCTAGGGTCCAGTGGGTATAGGTAAGGGATGGTATAAACCTTTATTCCTATTACTCGATAAAGAATGCATCCTTTACTATACCAATCCATATATTCCTGCATTTTCGGCCAATACAATGCCTCTAAAAGTTGGAAACTATCTTCCCAACATTAAATTGTCCTGCAACCTTTGAGGTGTGAGCCTCTCTAATAAGAAACAATATTTATCTATTGAGAACATAAATCTTGTCTAGATTGTAGAGAAACACATTTTTCACACGATAATCAACCTTACCATCATCTTCTTCTACATGAATTTTTCCCTATAGTTGTTGAAAAACCTCTTTAAAGTACTCAATCTCTTTATAGGCATACATGTATGCATTATGGGTAAAAGGCTCCAAGTGCATAAGAGTTCCAAAAGATGCAATATTCGATGTCTGTGACCTTGAAAGTATGTCATCCAACTTACTAGTTCTTCCTTTCTTATACTTTATGACTATATGTAATTGTTGCAAAAACCCAATCCACTTAAAATATCTAATTATTTGTATCTTACTCTAGGCATACAAATACTAGAATGAGTGGTGATCAATGTGTATAATGGTTTCCTTTCCCATGAGATAGTTCTTCCACTTCTTAGCATATTGAACTAAGGCATGGATTTCCTTATCATATGTAGGGTAGTTCAAAAACACCCCATGAAACATATCAGAATGATAGCATATTGGCATACCTCTTTACATAAAAAATGATTCCACATGTTGGAATATGAGCCACACATGATGCAAGTTGAGGAGGAACAAAACCCATCACAGGAGGCCAGGCATCTGAAGGAGGACACAGAAAAGATAAAATTTGACGCGTCTAGGGGAAAAGGGCCACAACGGGGAGAACATGTCATAGATTCAATTCAACATGGCATAGAGCCAGAAGAAGATCATGAAAGAGAGCACCATGGTATATCGGAGGATGGAATGTCATCCTCATAAGGAAATAAGAAGGCACAAGATGAGAGAAGTGGGAAAGGAATATCGCGCACACAACCGAAGTTGGAAATAGTGATGCCAAAAATCCCAAAGGGAGTAAAGTTCAATGATGAGATGGTGGGAGGAGTAGACACCATGACATGCTTCGATCATGACATGGTTCACACAATCAAATTCCATGATTTGGTGCAACATAACTAGATGGGGAGTAGAGGATAGGGGACATCAAGTTTGCCATTGTTGGAGCCTGCACAGGGGATCCTCGGGCTATACAATACAAGGATCATGAATTTGTTGGACATACCACACTCTGGGCGCGGTAAACACATCAATGGATGTGTGAAGCAACTCCTAGAAAGGGTTCATGGAGGAATTTTATGGATGGATAGGACAATGCCTATCAATGTTGACTTAATCAAAATAATCACTAGGCTACCCATGAATCGGGAGAAGCCAGAGAAATACCTAGAGGATAAAACAAAATAAAAATCCATCTTCGATGAAATCAAGGAAAAGGATGGCACAAAGAGAGGAAATATGGGAATCGGGATCATTGACATAAATGATATTCCGATGAGATGTGCTACAAGGATATTATGGTGAAATTTAATGCGCAAGTGTAGAAAGGAGGAAGTACCATCAGGAGTGGTAGTATCTTTAGTGCAGTGTGTTAGCATTGGAAGTCACCTCTGGATTGCAGTAGAGGTAAGCCCAAGGCCCATCAGTTTGTATGTCACAGTAAATAGTTTAAAGGGTGGTCTAATGGATGCAGTCTCAAGGTTATATCACTTTAACTCAGAATCATGGACCATGCAATGCATAGGTAAGTGAGCTCTTGATCTAACTTCAGTCAGTAAGTTGTAGTAAAAGGGTGAGTAGGGGGGAGAACTGGTAAGGATATGTAAGGGCCTGCTATGGACATCCGGTCTTCTAGTAGCCTACAGAAGAAAGGCTTCAAGAACGAGGTCCTCTTTGACCCAAAGCTTCAGACACTAAGATATGTCTAAATGACACAGTTACAACAACATGATGATCAAACCTAAATCGTAATTCTACTATAAAATCTTGACTGGATCCTCCAATTCTGAGATACTTTGTATGAGAGGGGAAAATATAACATGAGAAACTGATTGAAACTGGTGAAATTATTGTGGTGATCAAACCTTCATCACAACAACATCACAACCCTAGACTGGATCCTCCAATTACTAGTGTTTTAACACAACATTTACAGGGGGGATGGAAAGAAGATAACTTTCATTAAACAAGAAGTCACAAATACATGTACATAACCAAAGAACCAGAGGCCTCGTTAAAAATTTACAAGTGGGAGCATAGATCTACCATCAACCCTTACAAAAATATCAAATTGAGTATTTATACTCAAAACAAAAATCATAGAAGAATAATCGAGAAGCTACATTGAAGGCATAATGTCTGCATGCTTCCTATTGGACGGTGCATACAGTCTCTGACCAGACGTGAGCCTCGATCAGATGCAAGCAGGCTTTAGAATGGACCTACTAATGAGATGACTAACTTGCAGTCCTTTCCTGCACCTTCTACTTATGGAAGAAATGAAATTCAACCACCTCCGACCACCTTCATAAGTACTTAATTGGGATCGAGGAAGGTTCAAGTCAACTCTGCACTTGTAATACATGGAAGCCTCAACATTCATCGTCTGGGTCTGAGCTGGATGTTTACAGGGAAGCCTAACGATAGACGTGGCTGCTGATGAAGTGATTGGCGCACTCGGCGTGGAGTAGCAGGTGGGAGATGGCTAGGTGGACAACTATGGATGGACGAGAAGACTAAGGATACCATGGGGGCCACACAAGCGCGAGATGAGCTATAATGGGATGGAGGTGATGTGGAGCGAGAGGGCACAGGTGGTGCAAGATGAGAAAGGGATAGGTACCGACGGGACAATGAGTGGAATAAATATGGAGGGAGTGGAAGTGACGAGGAGAAGCGACTTGTTGGCCCGGGATAGGACATTATGTGCACATGTGCATATTGGTGTTGCAAAAAGCGGTTTGTAACTTCCCCGCTTTTGTCCCCGATGTGCGTCTTTGGCTAACACATAACACCTTTACAAACCATGGTTGTTTTTCCCAGCCCACTCTATCCTTTTTATCCTGTGCGCACGTTGAGGCCCCGATATGACCCTCGACCGTTGATATGGGGTGATTAGCTCTCGGTCGCCCATATTTGCGATCGTATTATCATGTCGCAACAAAACGTCACATCACACCTTTGACTTAGGATATAAGACGAATTGTGGGTTTTTTCCCACTTTCTTTAACTATTTTTCCAAGGGGCCAACTTCTGAGGAAAAAAACCCCTTTACAAATAAATGTGATAACATTAGGCTCCATGGGGGATGGCTTTCTCCCTGTGAGATGCCAAGAACTATTATGTAGCTGCAGTGCCTTACTATTGGGCTATGGAGTCACCTATAAACCTGATAAAATAAATAAAAACAATATTTACAAAAACCTAGGAGCCACTTGTCGCTCAAATAAAAAACTTCTTGAGAAAATGTCCATTTATAGGGCCACCGAAAACTTGATCGCCCTCTGAATTTTGCAACCTGTATGTATTATTTGGATATATCTTAGAAATTTTGAAGGGCCCAATCCACAGGGCTTCAAACTTGTTGTGCTTTCCCCTGTCCTGCTTTGGCGCATCCCATTTGAGAACCAAATCTCCTAGCTGGAAATCATCTTTTCTTTCCTTTTTGTCAAAGGATTGCTTGATCTTTTGTTGTTTTTCATGCACTTTTTCCAACATCGCCTCTCTAGTTTATTGCACTTCTACTAGTTTTTGTATTCTTCTAATCATATCATCAGGCTCGCCTTGGTAGTCTTGGAAGAATTTCGCTACAGGCAGGGCAAGGTGAGAAGAAAAAAATGATTTAGCCCCATAGACAAGCTGTAAAGGGGAGAGGCCCAGGGATCTCTTCGTTGTCCCTCAATCAGTCCACAGGGAAAACTTAAGTTTTGAATCCCATGCTTTATTATTGTCCCATAGTAGTCTTTTGATGATATTTATCAGGATTTTGTCAGAGGACTATGCTAGTCCATTTCCCTGGGGGTAATAGGGGGTAGAGTGGATTAATGAAATTGTGAACTTCTCACAAAATTTGACCAGTGTTTTGGCCTTGAAGGATGTTGCGTTATCGATGATGATTCTGCTCGGGAAACCAAACCTTTCCATAATATCTTCAAGAAAACCTAAGATGAATTTGTGAGAATCACTCCTTGTGGGAATAACTTCTATCCACTTGGTGAAATAATCTGTTGCAATCAATATCCACCTGTGTTAACCACTTGAAGAAGGATGACTTGCTCCATTGAGGTCTAGGCCCCACTACTGAAAGAGTCCTAAAGCTACCACATGCTTCAATGGCAGAGACTTGAGATGTTGTTTTTGAGCGAATTTTTTACATTTGATGCAAGACCTCATTTTCGCATAGACATCAATGAATAGAGTAGGCTAGAAGTACCCATCCCTGAGAATTATGTAGGTTGTGGTTCTTCAGAAATGATGCCCCCCACATAGGCTATCGTGAAAGTTGAACATAATCTTTTGGGCCTCGTGTGGGTCTAAACATCTCAGAAGCACACCTAGAAGGTATTTCCAATACAATACCTGGTCAATAAAGAAATATATAATTGCTTTGAGATTTAAATCTCTTGCCTTTCTCTTCCCCATTCTATCAGGGGGTCTTAATTCTTGGAGAAAATATATAATGTATTTATACCAAGGCACTCTGCCAGTGGAGGGATATATTGAGGACGGTTATGAGGCAACTTAGCCTGTTGATATTCTGAGTAAGTGTTGATAAAATTGACCCCCAAAGCTTTACAATTAGATTCAACCAACAACTTGGCTAAACCTTGACCTTTAACTAGTTTTGTGGGTTTTATTTCCAGATGGAATTCAAGGATCTTAGAAATCCACTTGCTCTTTCTCCCATTTATGTCAAGCTGAATGAGAATGTCCTTCACAAAGGTTGAAGGAACATATGCAATGATCTTTGAATGAAAAACATAGAATCTAAAATCTTTGAGAGCTTTCACAAGGGCATGGGCCTATTTCTCCATGATATCATATTTTTCCTCTACATATCTCAATGTCTTGCTGAAAATGGAATTGACTTATCTAGCCCTTCAACATTCTTCTACAGCAAAACCGCTACCACTGTATAAAAAGAAGCAAAATAAAAAATCAGAAAATAATTGGAATAATTGGGACTAACAAGCACAGGTGCCTCAGTCAATGCCTTCTTGATCTGGCTGAAGGATTCTCGAGACTCAATAGTCCATTTTACTTCATTTCCCTCTTTGAGCATGACTGTGATATGCTTCACCAGCTCAACAAAATTGGAAACAAACCTCCTTAAGAAATTGTTTTTTCCCAGGAAAGACTGAGCTTCCTTCCTCGATCTGGGACGTGGCAAGGTTTGAATAGATTCAACCCTGATTCAATCAATTCTGACCCCATCAACTGATACTAGGTGCCCCAATAATTTCCCTTCCTTCATGGAAAACAATGATTTCTTGGGATTTAAAGAGAGACCAAACCTTTTTCACTTCAAGAAGACATTCCTCAGATGACAACAATGTTCTTTATAAGATCTAGAAAATATTGTTATATCATCCAGATAGATGATCACAAACTGATCCTTCTCCCCAATGAAGGTGATGTCCATGGCTCACTAAAAGGTTACTCTTGCGTTCATCAATCCAAATGGAATTTTGGCATAGATGAATTTTCCCCAAGGAGTGGTGAAGTATGTCTTTTCTTTGTCCTCGGGAAAGACAGAGATATGATTGTAGCCAAAAAATCCATCAATAATGGAAACCCTAGATGCACCAGTCACCCTCTACAATATGTGTTCGATCTTTGGCAGGGGGCAATTATCCTTCCTAGAGATCCGGTTCATATTTCTGAAGTCAACACAAAGTGTGACTTATCAACTCTTTTTTCTCACTGAGACCAGGTTAGCTACCCACTCAGAATATCTCAAAGGCACAATAATCTGAGCATCCAAAATCTTCTTCACCTCCCTTTCCATAATAGGAAGCAACATAGGATTTATTTTTCTTAATTTCTGCCTAAATGGCTTGGCCTCCTCTTTCAATGTGATCCTGTGTTCAATGACACTGGTGTTATATGTGTTATCTCCTCAAATAAATCAATTGAGATTTTTATTTTAGGTGATAGGATGTCTTTTAAAAGGTACTTTTTTGAATTTTTTAAAAATCTCACTTCTCAAAGATTTACGCATGTAATAAAGTTTAAATAAATGTTTGTTTATTTTTTATTTGACCTAATTTAAATCTCAGGTTTCGGTGGCTTAGGTGGACATTTCGATTGTTCATTAGCCATTGAAAGGCTTAGCTTTTGGAAGCTTAAACAAAGGAATCCAGCGCCATTTTAGCCACAAAAATCACAGAAGCAGGGAAAGAGCCAACATGTCCTATCACACGTCTCAATCGTCAGGTTCAATGCTTTATGATTGCAGTAAGTTGTTGAAAAGACTCGAGAATGAACCGTTCATGATCGGAAGTTGATCCCTCTGTAATATAAGTGAATCCTTCTAGATCATTATATCACTAAGCCATGTGCTTACGTACCCTCCATTTATTACAGTTATCCAATATGACTGCTGCATATAATCAACCATTCTACCGCATCCCTTGTAATCAGTGCCACGTTCTAAAGCTCACCCCAATTTTCTCATTTCTATCATAGCCGAGTCAACTTTCGCTAATTCTACATGGTGCAACTCTCCCCCGAAATCTTCTCCTTCAATCACAGGTGTGCGAAAACATTGTGGAAAATGAAGAAATGAACGTCAACCCTGAGGAAATAGATCAACAAAATTAGTTACCTAGAATCACACCCAGAGGTATGTCAAATGTTCAAAGATGCAGGGTGTTACAATTTTTGTAAAAAATTACAGAGTTCTCATCAGCAAGTGGCAAAGGCCTTTTCCCTCAATTTCAATGGAAAGAAAGCAATCATAAGCCGGGATGAATTCGAGATATATGAAGCCCTCATAGCTGAAGTTACAGAGCTTCCCATGACTGGAGAGAAATGGTTTAAAACTACCATTACTAGGAATGTGGAATTCAAGACTTATTTGAAACCAGAACACAGGGGTTTGATATGGAAGAAAGATATTCCTATATCTTTCCTTGAAGAGAAATGGTAGTAGTTATTAAAAGCCATAATGGTTTATGTAACTTGTGAAGGGAGATACAACAGGGTGAGGATTTACCATTTTAAACTTATAAATCATTTGACTGGTAGAAACCCACTCAATCTGCCCTATTTTCTCCACCGAAGTTTATCCAAGATGGCTCATCAAGTCCAGGCCAATCCCAATCAAGTTGCAGATAGATTATCCCACCATAGTCTGATCAAACTTTTGGTTTGTGAGCTGTTGCGAAGAAGAGGTAAAGAGTGGAATTACTTCTTATTCTGGAATGATTTCTAGACTGAGTTTCAGCCAGAGGGAAAAAAGAGTCCTCATTCCAAGAAGTCTTCCACTCCCAGAAGTGGAAAGAGGAGGAGAAGAGCTATCTCTCCAGCCCCAGTCAATCAACCCTCTCCTTCCTCTAAGCTTGCAAAACTAAGAAGAAATTTAATTTCAATAGTGAAGAAGAAAAGGCCAAAGAATCCCCAGTGAACAAAAACATCCTTAATATTCCTTACACAGGCTCGGAGGATGAAGAGCACTAGATTGAAACAGGGCATGAGGATTCAGTTACCACAGGGCATGAAAATTATGTTTTTGTGATATATACACAACAGGTTATGAGAACCTTTCGTCAGCTACACCTCAAGAACAACAAGAACCACAAATTGAAAATGCCTCATCTAGAAAACGAGTGAAGTAGAGTGAATCAAAAGAAATCAAGAATCTTAAGAAGAATTTAGTCGAGCAAGAAGTGTTATAAAGACTAATAAAAACTAGTTATGAAACTCTGTCAAAGAACTTTGCAAAAAGCAACTCATCTTTTGGAAGATTATCCCATGAAAGCATAAAGGAGAAGAAAAAGAAGGATAATATTGTAAAAAACTACAACAACTTATGGAGAATAGCTCAGGGTTTGAAGAAAAAGGTTAGGGCTTTGAGGAAACAAGCTATGTCTTCAAAACACCAGGATCAGACACATGCTTCTCTTGATACCCTTGCAGAGGTGGCAGTTCAGTGCAATGAACCAGAGACAGCCAGTAACCCTACAAATTTTGAGCAAGATTTAGAAGCCTAAAAAGATCTGTCCTAAATAATTTTTGAGCTAAGACAAGGGTATTTTTGAATTTTTAATAATCTCAGGTTTCGGTGGCTTAGGCGAACATATCGATTGTTCATTAGTCACCGAAATAACAACTTTTGGTAGCTAATCGACTCGAATTCTATCTACTCTAGCTACCAAAAGAACTGATAAGGAAGAAATCTAATGTTTTTACATAGGTCCAAGTTTTCCTTGTTCAAAAGCCTCGAAAATGGTTCCAATCGATGGAAGATAATTAATGACATCCTTATCAAGCGTTTGTTTTTGTTTTGGATATGCTCTACAAGACAGAAAGGTAAAAAAACGATTAGTTATTTTCAAGGATATAAGACTATTTGACTGTCAACAGGTGTCATGTTCAACTCCTCCTATATCACATGAGATCCAGTAGCCTCGGAAGGCTCACTACACCTGCCAAAGAATCTGAAGAACATAAAGATCAGTCGAGAATTTGAACTGACCTAGTTTATAGGATCTTTATCTACTTTCTTGGGTCAGTTACTAATTTTCTATTTTGGGCAAAATTCGATCCAGTAATCTAAGATCTGGAAACTGTTTGTAAAAGGCTATAAAGAAAATAACATTTGATGAACAAAGGGTTCGATTTTGAGTTCTATAATCCATTGTTATTGTAAAAAGACACTTTCTATAATATATTAAGACTGGAAGCTTCTTTCATTTTTTATTGTCAAACTCTCCTTCATCTTTGTCTATGCATATGAGTTGAAATCATTCTTTTGTCTATGTTTAATGGTCCCATGGTAACTGTCATCTTACTTTTGACTGTAAAGAAAGAATCATAAGCATCCTTGGCTAGTTTTTTGACCCATCATATATATTGCCTATGTATGTTCTAGTTAACTGATTGGTTTTCTTATCCATTTGATTTACAAACTTATATGATAATAGCTCCTGAAGGCCTTGTATTGCATGAATATAGATAGACTATATTGAAGATACAATCCAGTGATTAAGATATTCATCTTGATCCAAACCCACACCCATTATAAGAGAAAATATTTACAAAAAGGTTAAGTCACCAGACATCTCTGAGATACATCCTAGGAGAGTTTCCTGGAGTGATAACAAATTGGCGTCATTGCCAAGGAGAGGAGACTGAATCTCAGCTTCCTTGGGAGATGATAAGATCCAACTTTGATGATAGACAAAGTTTGAACACATTTTGGGTTGTAAAAATATATCTGGTGACTCCATTGGAACGAAGTGGCTCCAAGAAGGGCTCATACCAGGGAAAACTAAGAAAGAGCACTGGAAGCACCAGTTCTAGATCCTGAGAAGATCATCAAAAGTGGAAAATATTTTCAAAGACAAACTTCCAGATCTGTAAGAGCATCTAGTCCAGGTATTTCAAGAAACACTTCTTTTGTATCTAGAGAACCTCTTGTTGAATGCAAGATACCAGATATATAAAATATGCAGAACATAAATGAAATTCTAGAAATGACAGAATAATAGTAAAATATCCAGCATAATCTTCACAATACACATAAATGATATACGAAATATCAACAGAAACAACACTTTGATTCATATAGCAATGTTCACAGGCCTCTTCGAGGGGGCAACCTCCAGTCGAGCAGCGCTCTGTTACAATAATCTCCAAGCTAGGGTTTTCGTACCCTCGACCCTTATTTATACTAAATGTGTCTATTAAGAGAAGCATCTAGAGGAAGATCCTTCTAGAAGCGGAAGCTTATATTAGGTCTTCTTACATCCACCTTATTCTATTTTATTGAAAGGTCTTATTAATATTGACCTTTATTACATCCGAATACATTGATCTACCTATGTGCACGTTAGGACCTTAACATGTCTGCCCCCTTAAAAAAAACCTTGTCCTCAAGGATTGACATGTGGAAACTGCTGCAGAATGGTAGTTGGTTCCCAAGTGGCATCTGTTGGAGTCATATCTTTCCACTGTACTAGCACTTCTTTGATGGTTCTCTGATGCAGGCGACGCTCCCACTGGTTCAAAACTACTTCTAGTTGTAGCCAAATGGATCCTTCTTCAGCTAATTCTGGAAGGTTGGTTTGAATTTGGCACCTGGTTCCAATCACCTTCTTCAAGCATGAAACATGAAAAACAGGATGTAGCTTCGATTGACTAAGCATAGATAACTGATATGTGACTTGTCCCACACGCTTGAGAACTGTGTAAGCGCCATAAAATTTGGGTGCTAGCTTCTGACACTGCTCGGCCTTGAGGGAAGTTTTCTTATATGGTTGCAGTCTCAGAAACACCTGATCCCCTTCAGCAAATTGACGTTCAGAGCGACCTTGATCTGCTTGTTGCTTCATTCTATTATGGGCCATGACCAAGTTCTCTTTAAGGGTACGAAGGATATCTGCACAAACTGTAAGTATTTGGTCAACTACCTGGACCTTCGAGGTACCCGGTAAGTATGAGAGAACTGATGGTGGCTTATGTCCATGCACTTCTTTAAAAGGAGTCATGCGAGTGGCTGCATGGTATGTAGTGTTGTACCACCATTTGGCGAGGGGTAACCATTGGGCCCACTGGTGTTGTTTTTCAGAGGCAAATCACCTTAGATATGTTTCCAAACACTTGTTGACGACTTCCGTTTGACCATCTGTCTGGGGATGATAAGATGAGCTAAGATGCAATTGGGTACCTTGTAGCTTGAACAGTTCTTGCCAAAAATTGCTTGTCAAAGTTAGGTCTTGATCAGAAACAATAGAGTTGGGCATGCCATGAAGCTTGAAGACCTGATCCACGAAAATTGAAGCCACCATGGATGCAGTAAATGGGTGGTGAAGAGCACAAAAATGAGCATACTTGGAAAGGCGATCCACCACCACCATTATGACTGATTTATTCCCTGATTTGGGTAAGCCTGTAATAAATTCCATAGAGATATCCTTCCAAATAGCAGGGGGAATCGGAAGCGGTTGGAGGGTGGCTGGAGATTTGATTGTTTCTCCCTTGTTGCGTTGACATACCTCACATTCAGCCACAAACTTACGGATGTCCTGTTTCATACCCTCCTAGAAAAAAGAACGTTTGACTCGGTCATATGTTTTGGTGAACCTTGAGTGCCCCGTTGTGGGTGTAGCATGAAGCTCATAAAGTACCGTGGATTTGAGCTTGGATTGTTTACTTAAATACAAGAGGCCTTTATATCGAAGCTCATCCTGGATCCAGGAGTACCCTGGGAGAGCCTGAGCCTTGTTCTGCAGTTTCTGGATCAGTAGCGAACTTTTGGGGTCTTGAAGCCATTCCTGGTGCACAGCTTGCAGCCAATCGGATACAATGAAGGAAAGAGAAAAAAGGGATCCTTCATCTTCATACTTCCAGGACAGTGCATCCGCCACAACATTTTCTTTTCCCTTCTTGTAAATGATCTCATAATCATATCCAAAGAGCTTAGTGACCCATTTTTGTTGCTCCTGGGAGGAAATGCGTTGTTCCAAAAAGTACTTGAGGCTTTGATTGTTGGTCTTAATTTGGAATCGTTGCCTCAAGATATAACGACGCCATAATTCAACGACATGCAAAATCGCCAACATTTATTTTTCATAAACTAGTTTGCCCAGATTTTTTTCAGACAGTTGTTTGCTAGTGAAGTCCAAAGGTCGACCCTCTTGCATAAGGATAGCACCAATTCCTTTCCCTGAGGCATCACATTCCAACAAAAATGTCTTTGTGAAGTCGGGAAGGGCTAGAACCGGAATGGTGCACATGGTCATCTTCAAGGTTTGAAAAGCTTGAGAAACTGCTAGGCTCCAAGTGAAAGAGTTCTTTTTGAGGAGAGTTGTGAGTGGTGCTGCAATCTTTCCATAGTTCTTAACGAACTTTAGATAATACCCTATGAGGCCCAAAAATCCACGCAAGCTTTTGAGAGTCTTTGGGTGCATAGCTTCAATCTTTTTCGGTTCCACCCTGATGCCATCCTTGCCCACCAGATGACCCAAGTATTCTACTTTAGATGCACCAAAAGCACATTTGGACTATTTCAGGAAAAGTTGGTGCTGAGAGAGTAGGCTGAGAACTTGATCCACATGAGTAAGATGGTTTATCCAGGTCTTTCTATATATGAGGATATCATCAAAGAAAACTAAGACAAAATGACAGAGAAAAGGGCGGAAGACATGGTTCATGAGGCTCTGAAAGCATGGAAGACATGGTTCATGAGGCTCGAAAGGTGGAGGGGGCTGCTATACAAACCAAAGGCATGACAAAAAACTCAGAAGTGGCCCTCATGAATGCAGAAGGTCGTCTTGAGAACGGCCGGACTCCTTTCATACCGAGATCCGCGGATACCAAGCCAAGATCAAGTTTGTGAAGAATTGGGTGCCACTCAATTCATCCCAGCCAGGGTCATCAATGATGGAATGGGAAATTTTGTCTCTTTGATGGTTAGTTTGTTTGAGAGCTGAAGTTAGGAAACATTCTTCAAGAACCTTCTTCTTCACATTACCATGAAGACCAGAGAGGAGTAAGGGCTTGTACTAGGACGGATGATCTGAATAGCAGGGAGTTCTCGACCATTTTTTCAATTTTCATTATTTTGTTCAAAAGGTTGGAGATAAGGACATAAATTTGGTGGTTGACTTCCTAGAATAAGAGGAATGGAATGATCATGGACACCGCTGGAAGGAGGGAGTCCTTGGGGAGTGGAAAGAATGTTTGATGTCTAGAAAGGAGAACTTGGAGGTCTTGGGGCATGGGGATCTCTAAGTAATAGGCGATGGAGTTGGGCTATGACACCCAAAACGACCTTTTTGAGCAATTTTTCCATGATGAGAACTGATGATTTCTGTGGAGAACTCTAAGGATGCCTTGAAATTCTATATGTTGTGGCATCCCTTGGTCAAATTTCATGGTTGTTCTTGAAAATCCATGAGAATGGGACCCAAGGTTCTTATCCATTTGGCACCATAAATACAATGTGTCAGAACCTCCCATGTCAATAGAAAAATATGGGATTTGAGGTTAGAAGTCACCTATTTGAGAGGCACATTGACAAAATACTCACATTATTTTTAGAACCACCATTGGCAATCAAGGATTTGGGAAATTATTGAGCATGGATGTAGCAATGGGTTTCTTAAGCGATGCGGGTGATGAATAAAATTGTGGTGTTACCACTATCAAATCCTAAGATGATGAATCTTTCTGGAATGATGTAACCTGACATTAGCTTGAGGGTTTGGGGGGGCTTCAAGTCAGGTGAGAGAATTGAGGGAGGATTAGTCTCTCGCGGTGAGGGTCGAGGAGGGTTTATTTCTAGAAATTTCCGGTGACTTAGCAATGGGAGGTCATCATCGCCTCTCTTGAATATCCCTGAGGATGGCAAGAGATTTGTTCCTTACATTTTGTGTGCTCTGGAAAATATTTTTTCATCACAATTGTAATGAGGGCCTTTGAGTTGGCATTCAGCCATTTATCCCTTGGTCACTTTTTGGATTTTAATGGGGCGGAGAGAGTAATGACCGGTTTAGGGCTGGATGCTGAAGGCTTGCGGTTTTGAGAGGGAACAATTTATTGTGCTTCTTTAGCTTTTTAGCTCTCCACCTGTCAGAGGGTTGAGCCATGAGGACATAACTTGAATCTCCTTTATTCATTGATAAACACTCTCAGTGAGCATCAATCATGCCCTCCTCATTCAAAGTTAGATGCTCAAATGTACTATGAAGTTCTTCGACTATGCCTCCTCGATTGCTTCAATTTCTCATTAAACGGTCGAAATCTGTTGGTGTCAAGACAAAAGCGTTCATAAAGCTCACAACAAATTGGGTCCAAGAACATATCCTTGATGGGAAGTTTTTCTACATTGACACCATTGCCAACATTTTTGATTTAGATGGAGAACACCATATCGGTGTTTGGCCAAGTCATCTACAATGTTGTAGAGAGAAATAATGTTCCCTTTGTGTGACCCAGCCAGTGGGGTCTGAACCATCAATTTCAATGTGACATATGCCTTCCGTGGGTGTATGTAACTAAATTTGATGTGGTTGAAAGGAATGGGAAGAAGTTTCACCTCTCACTTTTATGTGCATCATCTAAAAGAGTCATCGAGTGGAGTTTGAGTTTGGTACGAAAGTGATACAAAAGACGATTCAAGTTCTGTTTGACTTCCACATTAAGGACCGCATACACATTGAAGCATGCATTATGAGGCATTTGGAGGCATCAAGGGAGTGCTAGTAAAGCACTAAGTTGTTGCACTTCTGTTGGTTCTCAAGGGAAACCAAATTCCAAGGTGTTGAGGCAAGAATCTACTTCTGGCTGCGGTGGCAATATGATGATGGGTAAACCTGAAAGGAGAGGGCGTGGGGTTATAATTTTTTTGTAGAAAATGATATGGATGAATGTGACAAGGGGAAGAGATGATTCTAATGGAAGCCCAAAATAGAAAAACGGGAGCTGGTGGGTCAGGAAATTTATGAAAATGATATGGATGATTTGTGACATGGTGGAAGAGATGAGTCTAATGGAATAGGTTTCAAATAGGAAAATTTTTCCAGACTGCTTTTTTTTTTTTTTTTTTTTATACACCAGGGGTTATACTTTGGTTTTGAAAGGACACAGTGCTGAAATCCTGGGAATTGCAAACTGTAGAAAGTATCAGTACCCAATAATATGTATGCATTCTCAATATATCTCACGGTTTAATTTTGAGCTTGTTCCCCAAGGGTTAGGGTATTCAAGGTGGTTCTACAACAAGGGTTTGCCTTCCATTATATCTCCTCTGAGAAAGGTGGTCCAACAAAGTAGGGCATTCCACATCTCTGTGGCACTAACTAGGAGGAGATAGACCAATTCTTTATCCCACTGTCTAATTGCACCTGTGTAATTAGAGTATCTTCCCGAGTGCTATCTCGGTGACACTATAGCATTCTAGCGACCGATAGGTTTATCTAAAAAAAGGGCCCCTCAGAAACTAGGTCTAGATCCTGGGGTGTGACACAAAGCAAGTCCACATGCAAGCACACTAAGGGTACCGTGGGTTACAAGTGGCATGTCAGTCAGTTTAAGAACCATCTATTTTTATGCAAGAACTTCAACTTGGGTTTGTTAATCCATTAGGTCTTCATGTCTTAAAGATGCCGAACACGCCTCTACTCCTAAAAAATATCCACAATTTTCTCGGCCAAGAAAGCAAAGCAAGATGTTACCACTTTTGCAAGATACCTGACATATATAAAATATGCACATAAATGAAATGTTGTGAATGATAATAATGTAAAGAGGTCCAAGATAATCGAAATGGCAGAATAACAGTAAAATATCCAGCATAATCTTCACAATACACAGAAATGATATACGAAATAGCAATAGAAAAGCACTTTGATTCAAAAAGCAATGTTCACAGGCCTCTTCGAGGGGGCAACCTCTAGTCGAGCAACGCTCTGTTACAATAATATCCCAGCTAGGGTTTTCATACCCTTGACCCTTATTTATACTAAATATGTCTATTAAGAGAAGCATCTAGAGGAAGATCCTTGTAGAAGCGGAAGCTTCTATTAGGTCTTCTTACATCCGCCTTATTCTATTTTATTGAAAGGTCTTATTAATATTGACCTTTATTACATCTGAATACATTGATCTACCTATGTGTGGGTTAGGACCTTAACATATTCGAGGTCTTGGAACATGCTTAATGCATAGCTTGGCACACTCTTGATGCATAGCTTGGAACATTGTTTGATTCCTATCATGGTGATTTTGAGCACATGATTTGGAGGATATTTTTGGAGATCTTGGCATAGGTTTTTATTTCGTTATTGGGGTTGTATTAGTTATGATGTTGATGATGTATCATTATCAATGACAGTAATTGTAATAGGTTGAATCTCTTATTTTTGTTCAAGGGAGGAAGGAAGGGGGAAGGGAGGGTAGTTGTAGATTCCTTTAGGTTGGAGCCTATAAATAGAGGATTGGTGCCTCCTTCCAGTTGGAGCTGGATAATATAGGGAGTTGTAGCTTCCTTTAGGTTGGATCCTACAAATAGGGGGTTGGTACCTACTTCCAGTTGGTGCTAGAAAATTTTGGAATTTGATGCTTCCTATTAATGTAATATTTTGATATATAAGAAAACATTATGTTGTTTTCTCCCATTTAGGTTTCCACGTAAAATTATTGTGTCCTGTGTTTTTTTGGTTATATGTTTATGAATTCAATCATAAATATTGGTGATATTGCTTGCATCTAGAAATAAAGATCAACTTACTAACAAGATAATACATACATAGTAAAACATGTAGGAGGGTTGGAAAATACTCCAAAAATCAAATTATTAATTTCTTAAACATTTTTACATTGTTTCTAAAGTGAATTGAGAGTTGGAAATTAAAATTTTAAAGAAAATAAATTCAAGATAGCCTTTTATAAAAGGAATAATGTATTATACATGGGTAGATTGATAAAGGAATAATGTATTATACATGTAATTTTTTTATAAAATCTCATTTAATTTAACAAGCGGACAAGGCTATCAAATAGTTTTGAAGGTTCTCCCATTAAAAATGTTGGACATGTAATCCTTTGTGGTTATGTTACTTGTAACAATAATGTACATATGAAGCGTCATAAGTGATAGGAAGAGAAATGTGGAGAAGACCAATAGTTGCATCTTTGTGTATTTATTAAGCTTCATGCTAGTGGAACAATCATCCGATGGAGTTATGATTTCTGCCCAATGCTTGGCCTGACCATGGTATCCGATCCTGGCTTAACTTCATGGTTTCTCTTGGTATTTCCTTTCCTCTAGGGTGCATAAAATTCCTCTTTCCTTCCTAATTGATTCTATGGTCTCTTATGAGTTTGTGCTTTGGCTTATTCTTTGTTGATCATCACTCTGATATCATTCCTAGTCTAGGATTTTCTCACACTGCTCTAGACTAAAACCCTAACCTTAAAATATCTCATGCATACTCGTTGGGTATTATCTCACACTGCTAACATTCTTTCAAACTGATGGCTACATTGATTTGATACCAAATTCGAGTAGTATATTTTCTACCTCTCCATATTTGATTCTTAACACCTCTGCAAACCCTCTCATGCTCACAATGCATGAATTTGTAATCTGACCTTCCTTCATACCTAATTTTGCACGCTAATTCACATTTGATCTAACCTACCTTCATACCTCTCAGAATGGTATTCTATGATAGTCTCAAATTGGTATTCATGAATGAGTATACATTCTCTACTGTATCCTATGTCATTCATTCTTCACTGGTATATATCCATTTGCTTCTATATATCCATTTTATATTACATCTATTTTTTGCTATATATCCATTCGATATTACATCCATTCATTGGTATTCTATTGATGGATAAACATGTCGTTATATCTTTTGTTATAAACATTCAATCCAATGGAGGTGTATTTATGAAAGGATTGTGATGTCCTTCATTTACACAACGTTTATTGTCTCTTCTTAAACCAATGCAATTACATTTTTTCCATCATGTGACCCCACTCACGTTAACAAGTGAAAGTGCCCCTCATTCCAATAGTTCACTTCACTATAGTGGTTCCAAAACTCTCTTGGTTCCAATTTAATTTTTACTTATGCGGTTTCACTATATTGTTTTTTCATTGTGATACCTTGAAATGTGCGAATACAAAAAAAATAGGAAATTGCATCGTCTCATATCCATTGTTGGCATGGTGTTGACCATCAAGGAGAATTAAAGAGAATGATATAGGAAGATAAAAAGAACACTTATCTTCAATTATCTATGGAAATGAATTTCCAGAGCACCAACATTCCCTCAGAGAACTAAAATCATTGAAGAAGAAGCCTCAATATTAAATAGAAGGAGTGGCAGACATTGTAGAAATCTAGTCATTCTAACCACAAACAAAGAACGTGAAATATGCGAATACAAAGACCAAAAGGTATATGAAATAATGTTTGTGACAGTAAATGAGGAGGTGAGTCATCATATCAATTATATTAGTGATTACTATGGCACCTAGAAGAGACTAAATGGATTGTGTGACACACATTATGATCTTGAAGTCATACAACTAATGTTGAAGCTCTTCAACCTAGAGTTGAAGAATGACGACCCAATCGATTTGGATTCATAAATCACACCCATAATGCATGAAATCGATGCCAATAGAGTGAATATTGATCCCCCTCTCATGACCTTCATTAAGGCCCTCTACCCTACATATTCTCAGTACCTTGAATAGTTTTAATAAAGTGATCAAATGAAATCCATGACATTTGAAAATTTGGTGAAGAAAGTTGCATATCATGAAAAAGTCTTTGGAAAGAAGTAATCTCCTCTATCTAGAGAAGTCGTTTACTGTAATACCCCAAGGAAGAGCACCAATTATATATATGTATTGTAAACATGTTTTTTAGGTTGGTGAGCCAAGCAATTGTAAGCTGCTAAGATTATGTGTAGGTAGGCCAAAGAGCCTAGGTGTTAAAGTCCAGGAGCCTATTTTGTACATGTAATTATGCACCTTGTTAATATAAACACATCGCTCTATGTAGACTGACCATGAAGAAAGATTGATGGGGTACTAAGCTTCCACAAGGTTGGGCAAGGGAGGGGGCTAAGTATTTGGGCCTAGGGGCTAAGATACAAGCTTACCTCTAGAGGAATAATATTTTAATATTAATTCCTGAAGGCTATGGTGGAAAATTGACCAAGTGTTGTCCTAAGTTCTTTGAAAAGGAACGTGTGAAAAAGGGAACACATGCAGCTCCAGGAGGACAAGTGTTGACTTGGCCACATGCAGTAAACTGAAGCGTCAGCTATGTTGGGTGTTTGTGGGTCCTCCTTCCATCCTCCACCTATGTCACTTTTCCATTCCCTATCGTTTGTGAATTTTATTTAGCTCCATGATCAACCTCTCAATTGATTCCTTGTCACACACCCTGAAACCAACGACAAAACCATCGACTGATTCATGTCTCCTGTGAATTCCGAGCACCCTATGAATGACTGAACTATGTTGTGTCTTAGTGTAGAATGTTGTCATTTTTGGATTTCCATACCTAAATTCCTGTTGTTGTTTTCACCGTGAGTTAACCGAATTGTTATTGTTTTTGTTGTTATCCTCACCTTGCAGGAATTGAGTTGAAGCTGGTTGAAGAAGTGGGTTGTTAGGCTTGTGGTAGAAGAGGAAGTTTTTCAAGACTATGAGAAACTCTCTCTAGGTGAGAGAGTTTGTTGGGAAGTGATTTTCTCCCGAAGAGACTCTAGTACCAGCTACGGAGCTCTGAGAATTATTAATCCGGCCTCTTGCCAAGACCCTGAGAGGGAGGTGAAGTAGTCGATGGAATATGTCACAGTGAAGTTGTATACTCGCAGGTGGAACAAGCATGTGGGGAATGATATTCTGTGAGTAGTGGGCGTAAGAAGGCTCCTGGAGAGAATCCTTCCAGTTGCATTGTTTAGTTTCCCATAACCTCAGCCTAGTTTAGGAATCCCTTTCCCTGGGTGGAGCTTAGTCACAGCTTGGGGGTGACCCATTGCTAAGAATGATAAGTAGTGTGGTATATGGTTGGGAGGTTCATGGAAGGTCTGCACGTAGTTGGTGGTGTTGCTCCAATTGAAAAGATAAGTTTCAGTATGTTCTTAATTTATATGTTATGCATGTATATGATGCTTGAATGTTATCATGTATTTTGTTGCATGTGGATTTACTATTAATCTTGTTTGAATCTGTATGGTAGTAGTAATTCTATGATTATTGTGATTAAGTGTTTTAATTTGATTAAAATGCATATATTATATAAGTGTATATTCCGTAGTGGTAGCATTACCCGGTCTCTGTGTTGGTCAGGGATGCTACAATTTGGTATCAGAACTAAGTGAAGGGTCTGACTAGTGGCATTGCCCGACCTGTTGGTGGATGGTGATGTTACAAATTGGTATCAGATATTTTAAGGCTAATCTAAGGTTGTGTTGGTAGCACTACCCGGTGGAGTTGTAGGATGGGGGATGTTACAAATTGGTATTAGAGCATGGTTACAACACTAAGCCTGAATTGGCCATGTTAGTGGAATTTGAAGCAAGAGTTTTGAAAGGAGGTGTTGTCTAAATGGACAAAACTCAAGTTCTAACCCAAGGTTTCAACGTGGAGCCTGGATGGGCTGGGTAAATGGTCATTGGACTCAAGGTTCAAGTGGAAGTTGTTTCTGGAGGACCAATTTCGAACCTCAAAACCTTCCTAAGTGCCAAGACATTACCTTGGTAGTGATACGAAGCTCAAGAGGAGTAGCAATGTCGTAAAACCATGACATAAGTGGTATTGGGCCACAGAGTAATGTGGACCTCAGGATCTATTCAGAAGAAGGAGAATCCTTCACGACCATCAGATATGGTAATGTTGCGAGGCAGTTAGCTGTGAATTCCTTTGGACTTCATGACTTCAGTGAAGTCTGATGCTAGAAACAAGAGAAGAGTCAAAGCTCGAAGCTCCAAAGTGGATCTACACCATAGATATGGAGAGGAGAGCTCAACCATTGGATCGAGCCAATGTTGAAATTTCAAATGTAGTAGTGAAGGGCGAAATCTCCCGAAGAGTTGAAGTAGTGAGTCGTGATGATGTCACTTGAATTGATGTGGATACATGGGTTGTGTGCCACATTAAAGTGGGTTTTGAGCTCGTGGAAGATTGAAATGCCATATGGAATGTGATGTGTGACACCCATCTGATTGGGCTACGAGTCAGCGGCTAGTATTATACCATGTGGAATTTCATATGAGCATGGTTAGTGGGACCCAAGGTTACATAATGTAGTGAAAGGTCGAAGGACCCACACTGGCATTGATCACGATACATATAGATTGACGGCTAGGAGGAATTGCGGGGACCCAATTTTCACAGAAGTTAATTATCCAAGGCGGTCCTACAATCCAAAACACGGTTTCACCGAGGGGTTATGTGTCAGTGTCAGCAGAATTGCGGGATGAAAGGTGGGTTACTCCAAACCACCATTGCATTCCCCCACAATTGGAAAATGTTAAGTGATGTGATGTAATGATGTCACCAAAGGTGATTCTAAATGTTCAGAGATTAATAGTTTGGATGTGTGAATGCGAGATCCTCCAAAGCTCTGAAGTCCCGAAGACCCGAAGACCCAGAACTCAGACACCTGAGGTTCCATAGTAAGTGTCAGTCATTGGATGTTGAGTAGACGTGGATGGTTGATCAGCCCTACTTCGCGAGTTCGGTAATTCATAACTCAGAGGGTCTGCTATGTTGTGATTTGAAAACTTCCAAAGTCAAAGGCCAAAGTAAGCACCTGGTGATATAGTGTGTGGTCATGGCCTGTTATCACATGGTTTGGGGACTAATATAGAGGGGCTAGTGCCCGAAAATTATTACAGAGCAGAGAAGAGCTCAGAAAGAAAATGAAATCTGAACGTTTTCTTAAATCAGATTGGTTTGAATGCGTAAATTGGTGAAGTATTGAATAAGTTTCAATTGTTTATCTTTTTTGAGTTTTCAAGTGCAAGGAGTGCACATTGTCCACAAGGAGTGCGTGGACATAGGTAAGCTAACCTTAGAGAAGCTCAGGAGAGATATCGTTGAACCTTCATCAGCAGAGGTGCAAGGAGTGCATAGGAAGAACTCTGTGTTGACTTCATAGAGAGATAGAGTCACTGAGAACTTTGTAGGGCTCTGATAGGTGGGCATCGAGTGAGTGCAAGTGTGCACAGAGAGAAATCTTTGTCAAGTTCAGGGAGAAGAGTATTAGAAGAAGATACTCACAGAGTTGTTGAACACTCTGTAGAAAATGCTCAGCAAGGTGTGCTTTGAGTAGAAGGTTTCCAAGAGGGCACAAAGTTTTCCTTTTAAAGGAAACAGAAGGGTCGAGACCCTTAGGAGACTCAGTAAATTGAAAATATGAGAAGAGATAATGCAAGTGCGTGGGAGACATACTCATTCTAAGTCCTAAATCTCCAAAGAGATAACTCTTACAAGAGAGAAGAGGAGATCGAGGAGGAAGACTCATAGGATAAAGGTCAAACGTCGAAGCCTTTGAACACTCACAAAATATTCCAAGGCCGAATAAGTCAAAATATCAAGAGGAGGAGTGACAACACCTGTCAGATTGGTTGTGGGGAGGATCTTGCACCGTTATATCAGTGTCCAACAGAACAAAGGAAGCACAGAGGAGAAGAACAAATCCCATATGTTAGGTCTGAGTGTGAAGGACCAGTAACTGTTAGATACTAAGGTAAGTGCACAGGAGGTAAGGGGGCCTGTGTATAATTTTTTTGGGTTCAATCACGAGCTCGAAGAGTCAATTCGACTCAGAATATTGAAAGATCCTTTGACTGGGAGGTCAGAATACCCCACTGAGATAGGGGAACTATGTCGAAAGTGCTTAGGGAAGAAATAGTCATGCATAGTGATCACAGTGAGAGCACAAGAATATTCAGGAATCCAGGAAGAATTGTAAACTTCTGGGATGGACAAGGAAAGTTTTTATAGGGAGAAAGAAGTTGTTGCAATTTATGTGGCAGCAAGTCTGTTATGGTTTCTTGGGTCAACTAGAGGAAAGAATGCTTGCATGTTTGCAAGTGTTGTTGGTGATGTTGTTGAATAAGGAGGGAAGTAACAAAGAGTTGAAGTGTTGGTTATAATTTTGATAAAATAAGCATGAAAGCTTCTACTTCCATTAGACTTCCAGGTAGTATAAAATTTATTAATGGCAGTCATGCAGGTATGAGTTTTTATTACTCTTTTTCCATAATTGTTGAAAGGAAATTTAGGTAAGAATTTCCTCAGCTAGAGTTATTTTATAAATCACATGATTATATTATTGAATCCTTACCACTGGATGTGGTAAAGGATGGAGGCATGTATTAATTCAAATATTTTTAGCTTCTGAATGCACACATTGACATAGTAGAATGTCATGTTAATTTGGTTGTGGGGTAGCAACCAAATATTTAAAAGATAATAACTTGTTGTAGGAATGAATGTCAGTAAGCAAGTCATGTATGAGACTAGGACCTGGTTGGATATGGCAAGGTCCGAATATAGAAAGGTTATGAGCCACATAGATACTAAAAGATTCCTACTGTTAAATAAAACTTTGGGTGCAACCTTTTTGCTAACACTAATGAACACCACAAAATTATATTCTTGGTGTAGTCTTCGGGTCGAAAAGGAAGGAATCCAATTAGGGAAGACAATAGGAAGTGTGTGGAGAATGTGTCAACACATTGGCCAGAATTCCAACTTATGGATGGTGAGATACATGACTGAGATAAAAAGCATTATGTAATCCAATGCAAGGTGCAATGATTAATTATGTATTGAGAATTGCACTCATGCATAATAAGTGTCATAATTGTATACTAAATGCAATGGCAGAATGAGTTTTTTGTAAGTACATGAATATATATTATTGCATGGAAATAATTGTTACTAACAACTAAAATGTTGTTAACTCATGAAGTTGAGGAGATTTTAGGGATGCATTAGATATTGCAACAGGAAAGTTGCAATTCAAGTAATCACATGAGCATTGACTATAGGAAATTTTCTTGCTCAGAAAAAGAACTAATGAACTTACAAATATTACTGTGAACATGCATATGCATAGAATGACGAGTCATTCTAGTTTATTAAATTTTTTGGTAATTCTGATTTAATTGCTAGGTGCGGGAAATTCTAAGATCACTACATAAGATTTTGTACATATTGCAATTGAATTATGATGTACAGGAAATATTGACAATTGTTGGCAGTATGCAAGATGAAGCCTCGTAGGAAAATGGTATGCAGTTTGGTGCTTGTGGAAAAAACACAAGGAAGGTTGCATTCATAATATGGCAACAACCAAGATGAATTCTGAAATAGAATTTCATGTTTTGGGGAAAAAATTGAATTCCCTTCTGAACTAGTTGGAGTTCCTAAATGAATTCTTTTATGTTTTCTCATGATAACTGCATGTGGGTGATGCAAATGAGATGATGTTTATTAAAGTTAGAATGTTGACTACAAAGAGTAGCACGGGGAAGTTGTCGATTGGAGACCTCTGACGGTAGTTGGAACTCCTCGAGCCATGGTGCTCTAAGACTTCCATTCCAGCCTGTTGTTGAAGCCCAAGAAAAGGGAGGTGTAACAATTGATGGACAATTTGACAGTGAAGGTGCACACTCTTGGGGTGGGACATGCATGTGGGGAAGAGAGACTATTGGTTGGAATGTTGTCGGGGTTTGGTACCTTGGCCTAGACTATGTTGATATGGAATTCTTCTCAATCAAAAGATAAGTATCAATTCACTACTCATTGTATGCTATGTATCTCGTAATTCGTATACAGGTTATAATGTTAATAGAATTTCCTGTATATATATTGCATGTATTTTCTAATGTTGCTTCCGAATGAATAGGTGTACAAGTAGAGTGTTTACATCTGTGGATTCATAACATTGCTGAGAGTTTATCAATGGATGTAACATTGTGGATCAACAACTATTCGGTGCTCTCAATGAGGTTTAATTGAAGCATGTAACAAGGAACAATAAGTTGAATGCTTTCATGAAGAAACTCTATGGAATAGAGAAATTGAGTTTTAGTTGCAGTATGGATACAAAAATTGGTGCTTGAAAGTAAAGATGGATAATGGGCTTCCAATAGCTAAATCTTGGAGCTTTTGAATAATTTTTGAATTATATATGTGTAAGTAAGTTGCACTGAGGATAGTGAAAAAATAAGGGGAGGGGATTGTAATACCCCAAGGATGAGCCCCAATTATATCTATGTATTGTAAACATGTTTTGTAGGTTGGTGAGCTAAGCAATTGTAAGTTGGTAAGATTATGTTAAAGTAGGTCGGAGAGCCTAGGTTTTAAGGGTGAGGAACCTATTTTGTACATGTAATTATGAACTTTGTTAATATAAAAACATCACTACGTGTAGACTAACCACGAAGAAAGAGTGATGGGGGAATAATATTCTAAAAGGTTGGGAAAGGGAGGGGGCTAAGTATTTGGTCCTAGGAGATAAGCTAGGGCGCTTTCCTATAGAGGAATAATATTTTAATATTAATGCCTGAAGGCTCAGGTGGAAAATTGACCAAGTGTTTTCCTAGGTTCCTTGAAAAGGAACATGTGCAAAAGGGAACACATGTAGCTCCAGGAAGACAAGTGTTGACCTAGGCACATGCAGTTAAAGTTGAAGCATCAGTTGTGTTGAGGGTTCGTGGGTCATTCTTCCATCCTCCACTTGAGTTGCTTTTCCATTCCCCATCCTTCATGAATTTCATTTAGCTCCATGATCGAAGTCTGTGTTGATTCCTTGTCACGCACCCTGAAACCAGCGACAAACCTGTGGACTGAGCCATGTCTCCTATGAAGTCCAAGCACCCTATAAATGTTTGAACCGTGTTATTTCTTAGTGTGTACTATTGCCATTTTTGGATGTCCATACCCAAATTCTTCTTGTTGTTTTCACCGCGAGTTAACCGAATTGCTATTGTTGTTGTTGTTATCCTCACCTTGCAGGAATTGAGTTGAATATGGTTGAAGAAGCGGGTTTCCAGGCCCATGGTAGAAGGGGCGGGTTGTCAGGCCTATGAGAAGCTCTCTCATGGTGAGAGAGTTTGTTGGGAAGTGGTTTTCTCCCAGAGAGAGTTCAGGACCAACTACGAAGCTCTAAGAATTCTTGATTCGGTCTATTGCCAAGACCCTGAGAGGGAGGTGAAGAAACCAATGGAATATGTGATAGTGAAGGTGTATACTCTCGGGTGGAACACGCATGTGGGGAATGAGCATCCATGAGTATTGGGTGTAAGAAGACTCTTGGAGAGAATCCTTCTAGTTTCACTGTGCAGTTCCTGTAACCTCAAGCTAGTCTAGGAATCCCTTTCCCTGGGTGGATCTTAGTCCCATCTCGGGGCTGACCCACTACTGAGCGTGATGAGTAGTGTGGTCTATGGATGGGAGGTTCGTTGAAGGTTTTCATGTAGTTGTTGGATTTAATCCAATTGAAAAGATAAGTATCATTATGTGCTTAATTTATATGTTATGCATGTTTGTGATGCTTGAATGTTATCATGTATTCCGTTGCATGTGGATTTACTGTTAATATTATTTGAATATGTATGGTAGAATTAATTCTGTAATTATTGTGAGTAAGTGTTTTAATTCGATTAAAATGCATATATTATATAAGTGTATATTCCGAAGTGGTAGCATTACCCGGTCTCTGTGTTGGCCAGGGATGCTACAGATTCGTATTAGAACTAAGTGAAGCATCTGAGTAGTGGAATTTCTAGCCTGTTGGTGGATGGTGATGTTACAAATTGGTATCAAAGATTTAAAGGATAAGTTAAGGTTGTTTTGGTAGCATTACCTAGTGGGATTTTAGGACGGGGGATGTTACATTTACCCTTCTCAAAAAGACAAGAGTAAACCACATGATTCTTCGAGACGAGAAAGTAGAAGAAGAGGATGTGAATGTGGAAGAAAGAGTTTCAGAGGCAAGGGGAAGACAGAAACAAGGTTATATATCCAATATTCATTGTACTTGTTTCACAAAGAATGGGATACATGAAGCAGATGAACGCAGATTTCCATCGGATAAGATCAAAGAATATAGACAAAATAAGAAAGGGGACACAGGTAAACTTTCAGAACCACCAAGAGGTAATCCACCTGAATCTTCCCATTACATTGTTTCTCACTACAATATAGGAGCAACAAAACATTTATTTGACACTGCATATAGTCCCTGGAAATATGTCTGGCTTCTTGAAACAAGCGCAACCTCTCACATGGAATTCCAAATATATTTTTCTAAGACTTCAATGACAATATAAATGGCATAAGGTATTCCATAGACAAGTCCATCTTCAAACCGTTAGGAATGGGAAACATCAAGATTAAGTTGCCTGGACTCCTAGAATTTCTTTTGCACAATGTACTCTATATTCCTGAGCAACCAAGAAGCTTGTTGTCCATTTTCCACATCAGACAAAAATTCCACTTTGTTCACATGATTGGTGGGAAAGTTGAAATGTGAAAGGATTCTGATAACATGCTTGTTATGAATGGAATGGAATATGGAAGACTATTGAAGTTGAATGATACACCTTCCCATACACACAATGTTGCATACCTCTCTGATAGCAGTGAAGGTATAATGTCATCTAGTCTTTTGTGGCATGTTATATTTGGTCATATCAATTATGACAGTATTTTTTTATTGAGAAAAAATCATGTTTCTGGTCTACCTTCTGTTCCTAGAAAACTGAAATAGTGTGATGCTTGTATCATTGGAAATCATAACAAACAAAGATCCCATGATTCTACTTACTTAGCATGTAGAAAACTTTTACTGATTCATTTTGATTTGCGCGGCCCTATGAATTTTCTTCTGCAAATGGAAATAAATATATAGTTTATTTTATTGATGATTACAACAGGATCTGTTGGGTGTACCTGCTGAAAGATAAATCACAAGATTCTGAATCTTTTAAAAAATTTCATGTATGGATTCAAAATGAAGCTCAGTATCATATTCGATCTCTTAGCACTGATAATGGAAGAGAATATACATATAATGAATTTGAAATTTACCTTCTCCAACATGGTATCAAACAAAAGTTCCATAAAATACTCAACAAAACAATATAGCTAAATGAATGAACATGACACTCCTAAATATGGTTTTTTCCATGATATTTTTCAAGAACATTAAATGCATGTTTTGGGATGATGCAATTCAATGTGAAGATTATGTAAAAAAAAAGTGTCCATATCATTCTATAAAAAAAAAGACTCCATATGAAATGTGGTATGGACACATTCCTTTGGTCAGGCATCTTAGGGTCTTTGGTTCCACCTGTTATGCCTTTATTCCTAAGGAGAAAAGAAGAAAGATTTATGAAAGGAGTTCGAAGTGAATATTCTTTGGGTACTCAAATACCACCAAGGGGTATCATATTTACGATGAGACAAACAATAAGTTCATCCTTTCTAGCGATGTAATATTTCTTGCATCCACCAAGAAGGACGAAATTGTTGAGAGGTAGCATGATCATCTTGACATATTCACTTGTGTAAGGATATATCACGAATTTGATGATGAGATTCCACGTATTGAAGGGGGGATCACTATGTTGGGACAATCTCTAGAATCTCCTTATGAAGAACCATCTTCCCCTCATGAAGAAGTTCCTACCACTTCATCAGAACCTGAAGTTCAATTGGATGATGTGATCAAGAAGAATAAAAATGTGAGGCTTGATAAGAACTCAACACAATCTCAGTCATTCGAGAAACTTGTACCATCTCAAAATGGTCCACCAAAATGGCTCACTAAAACACTTGAAAGTGTTCATTCTGATGAGGTTGGAAAGACAAGAACCATAATGTACTCAAAACAAGATGGAGGTAATATAGATAATTCAAACTTAGGTGATGTAGATGACATGGATGTTTCATATGATTGTGAGTTGAATTTATCTACTAATATTGAACCGAATTCATTTAAAGAATCCACTTCTCATGATGAATGGAAATAATCCATGTGGAAGGAATATGATGCTCTCATCAAGAATGGGACATGGAAGTTAGTGGACCCTCCATATGGAACCAAACTGATTGGTTGCATGTGGGTATTCAAGAACAAGTATAGATCAGATGGCTCACTTGAAAAGAACAAATCAAGGCTTGCGACAAAAGAATTGTCATAGAAAGAAGGTATTGATTATGGGGATACTTTTTCCCCCACAACAAAATGGGATACCATCCGCATTCTATTTTACATGGAAGCACAAAATGGATGTCAAGAATTCCTTCTTGAATGGATACTTGAAAGAGAATGTGTTCATGTCTCAAGAAAAATGATTTGTTTTGAAGGGAGAAGAACATAAGGTATGAAATACCATCAAATCATTATATGATTTGAAACAAGAACCACGAGCATGGTATGAAAAATTAACTACGCATCTTCTGAAATTAAATTTCAAACATTTCAATCTGGTCGATGCAACTTTGTTTGTCAAGAAAGTTGGAAACATTATTGTGTACCTTGTAGTATATGTAGATGGTTTATTCATAACTGGGAACAATGAGAACTACATTACATTCATAAATAAAGAGTTGAATAAATTCTTCGAGATGACATATTTGGGACATCTTCACTACTATTTGAGAATTGAAGTGATATGAAATCCAAAGTACATATTCATATCCCAAAAGAAGTACATTGGAGAAGTGTTAAACAAGTTTGTCATGGTTGAGTGCAATATTGCTTCTACTCCATTGGATAAGAATTTGAAACTCACATCAAAATAAGGGAATGAATATAAGTATGCAACCAAGTATAAACAACTTGTGGGAAGTCTTATATATCTTACTATCACCAAAACAAACATGTCAATTATTGTTGGGATTCTTTCGAGGTTCATGCAAAATCCTTGTGAAGGACATTGGTCTACCACAAAAAGAGTTCTGAAATACTTGAAAGGAACTCGATATTTTGGACTAAGGTACTCTAAGGTGGATGACTTAAACTAGATCAGATATTTTGATTCAGACTTTGATGGGGATAAGGAAAATGGAGTATCAACTTCAAGCTATCTCTGAGTATTGGACCAGCAATTGTCGCATGGAGATCATGAAAACAAGCAGTTCCAGCATATTCCATAACAAAGGAAAGATATGTGGCAGTTGCAGAAGAGACAAAGGATATTGTGTGGCTCAGGAAAATACTTGAATATTTGTAGGAGAAACAAGTGAATTCTACTCATAATCTAGTTGAAAATACCTCTACAATCAAGTTGTCCAAGAATCCCATATTCCATGATCGAACCAAGAACATCAACACAAATTATCACCTAATTCGATATCATGTAGAGGGAAATACTATTCTCTTAAGCCTATCAGGTTCTTTCAACGAAGTGAGTGCATGTTTCGTGAAAACCCACTGAAATGGCCCGTTTCATACATTTGATCGCCACCTGAATAACCCTAATAGGTAAGATTTTACCCTGAGTAGAGCCAACAAGGTAACAAAATTCCTTATCACAACAGGAATCGCAACAGGACCAATGCCCAGTACTGAGCGAGCAGAGCTGAGTTTATCTAAGGTCTAGATTCGGGGTCTCTAAAGCTAGCAGGAAGTGCTTTCATAGCTGGGTTAGATTAATCAAATTTTCAGAGCACCGAATCGTCTAAAATTAAGGATTGCTTGCTCGATGGTAGGAGGGCTGAGAAATGAGAAAATTACAAATATCTTCACCAAAACAATTGGAAGAGAAAAATTAGAGAATTTAAGATTGATGCTTGTACTCACAGACACCCCTTCAAATTAAGGGGGACAATGTTGGACATGTAATCCTTTTTGGTTGTGTTACATGTAATAGTAATGTACATATGAAGTGTCATAGGTTATAGGAAGAGTCATACATTGGAGAACACCAATGGTTGCATCTTTTTGTATTTATTAAGCTTCATGCTAATGGAATAATCATCCCATGGAGTTAATCATTCCTCACTAATTCTTGGATTGAAAATAACTATACCTTTTACCTAAAAATATGTGGTATTTTATTTTTATAAAGAGAGTGAGTTGGAATAATTCGCTTGGCTAGAGTATACAATGCCCCACGCAGTTCACAGAAGGAGGGGTTAGTTGCTTCCTTTCACTTGTAGTTTTTGGCTCTTAAAGATAACTTGATGGAAGAATGGTATATGTCCAAAGGAACAATTCCAAGTCTCCCCGAGGGAATTTCCTTGAGATTACACAAGTAGAATGGTATTCCTACAAGGGTTGAGCTAATCATTTTTCAAACTAGTTAATAATCACTATGAAATTGAATAGAAAAATGGTCTCTATTTTTATAATAAGGAGAAAAATATTGATGGGTTCCTTAGGAGGATTCATTGGCTTCCACAAGGTAAAATCACATCTTGCATTCACAATCATGTCTCATGGTTGAAAAAAATGAAAAATACACACACTATGCGTGTGTGTGTGTGTTTTCTATAGAAAATCAAAGTTTTGACGTAGTGGGATGAATCCCTATTTTTTTCTTTATTGTTTTGTGACATGTTTTTATGAAATTTTTTATATTATGTTTGAACCCTTTTAGAGGTAGTGAGATGAAAATGAAAATTTAGCACAAAAATATACAAATTTAATGGTGTAGTTCACCCTCCGTACTAAATTTAACGTGAACCATAGTGAGTATGATGGAAGGGAAAACCAACAATCAACCATTCATTGAATTACACACCTTTAGACTTTAACTTGGGTATTGAAACACTAGTGATGTTTAAATAATGAAAAATGAAAGGAAATTATATTACACAACCCAAAGGAATGGGGTTGAAGTTCTTGGTTATCTACATAGTCACCATGTGTAAAGATAACTTCAATTTATTCCGTGCTTAATGGGACAAAAACATTGAAAAGTTTAAAATAAAACTTTCAATGGTACATGTCAATGAAACCAATAATAAGAATAAAAAGGGACCAAGGTATTAATTGAGTGGTGTTGGGCACAAGAAATTCCAAGTTGGGGTTCGTGCTAGATATGGATGGAAAGTTTTCCTGTGCAATTGTAGGTATAAATGGAAAGGTTGTAGATATGAAACAAACCCTCATTACCTTTTTTGAGAGAAAGAACTAGTTGTAGATAAGGAAGATGTAGGCCGAAATATGTGAAATAAGAGTAAAAAAGAACCATCGTTGTTGTAATATCCCTAATCCAAATCCAATTGTAAATGAAATTTTAACTGTACATTTAGGAAGGTGAGTCATTGGCGCTAAGTGTTGGTTAAGTGTTGTGCACATGTGAAATTGTAAATGTACATTTATGATGGTGAGTCGTTGGTGCCAAGTTTTGGTTTATTTTTTCATGCACCTGAGTAGTGTGTGAGGATTATTTTTCGAAGAAATAGTGCACACATTCCACAATGTTGCATGTACCTGAGTAAGTTCATGTGGATTGCACATAAAGGGAAGGGTGTGCACATTCCATAGTTTTACGTGCACTTGAGTAAGTGCATGAGGATTGCCTTGAAGTGCACATTGGATCAAGTTATATATATACATATCTATATATACACATATACATATACATATACGTATACGTATATGTATATGTATATGAGGCCAAAGAGACTATGTGGTTATTGGGTTGGTGAGCCAGGATGCAAAAAGGCCAGTGCACCTATCCATGTAAAATGCAATTACACTCAAATTATTAATAAAATCACATCACTACGAGTAGAACAATCAAACGAAAAGAGATGGGGGGATAAACTCCACTGAAAAGGGAAAATAGGATACTTTAGTCCAAGGGAATATTTTATTAATATTTCCAAAAAGTATAATTATGGATATTTATTTATCCTAAGTTCCCGAGGGAGGGAGAAACTCACCCACTGGTTAAAGATAATTTTGAAGGTGACAAGTTTCCAGTTATGACCATGCAAGTATATGGTCAAACCTTAGTGTATTTGGGGGGTATTCATTCATTTTTCATGGGTTGGAGGGGCCAGACCATATGAACGAGAGGGACAACCATTACCTTATCGATAGAGAACATATTAGAAAGTGGTTTTCCATATTGTAACCATATTAATTGTTGTCAAAGAGGTGGGTTTTCAATCTCATGAGCATTCTCTCTAGGTGAGAGATTTGTTGTTGAAGAGGTAGGTTGTCAGTCCCGCAAGAATTCTCTCAAGGTGAGAGATTTGTTGTCGAAGAGGTGAGTTTTCGAGATGGTAAACATTCTCTCTAGGTGATAAATTTGCTAGGAATTATTCCCTAGTGTGGTGGGAATTAGTTACAGGCTCTTAGACTTCTTGTTTGTTCTATTGTTGAATCCTTAGAATGGAAATGGGATAGCTGAGGGACTGTTGAGCAAAGAATGGGTACACTTCTTGGGATGGGACAACCATGTGAGGAAGGAAAGATTGTCAGCTAGTTGCAGTAGTTGGGCACCTTGGACTAAAAAAATTGTTGTTTATCAAACCTTATCCTAGCATTAGAAATCCTTTTTCCATGGTGAAGTTTAAGCCCCAACTCAGGGGTGACATGTTGCTGAAATTTTAAGAGCAATAGAGTCTCTAGTTGGGAGGAACATATGAGCTCTGTGAACAATTGGTGACTCTTTGTAAAATATAAGTTTCCTTTATGTGCTTTTGTAATTTATTGTGTGCTTAATTATCTATGTTTGATATGGGTTTATTTCCTGTATAACGTTGCATATAATTAATTGTCATTTATTCTGTATGATTTTGTTTGTACATGTAAGCATGATGTTGTATGTATTATTTGTTGTCTCACATCCATAATATGAAAGTTATTGAGTTTCTTGTTAGTTAAATTTGTAACAGTGTTCATGAGTTTCCAAGGCAAGGTTATAATTGTTGTGTGCACATGAAAATAATCCATGCATGCATGAGGCTAGAGTTGTTATGTGCATGAGGAAGAAAATCCACATGCACAAAGAGAACTGAATTTGTGTGTGACACCAGAGTGGTTGCACCCACAATAGTAATCAGGTGTTCAAAGTGGTTAGATGTGTAGTAATACTTCTGTGCACTGAATGATTGTGTACGTAGTTATATTATATGTTAATTATGATGATATAGCCAGTATATGAAGAGGAAAATTTGTGTGGCACGATCGAGATTCGGATCATGTGTGTTACTTCACATGTTTCCGTGTAGTGGAACGTTATAGTGTAGAATCTTTGCACTAGATTTTTGGAGTGGCATTGCTCAACAATAATCTGGGTATGCTACAAAGTGGTATCAGAGCATTTTTTTAGTGTTGGTAATGGGAGGCATTACAGGTTGGTATCAAAATTGTATTTAGGAAGTTTTTAGTAGTGGAGATGTTACAATGGGGTAATGAGACCTAGCTAGGAGGCTCGAAATGTTGCAGTTGTGGCAAAATAATAGTCTAGAAAATAGATTTGTGATATCTGAGCACTAGATTTGCAATATTATAGACAACTCGAGGCCATACAAATGTGGTTGTATGCATAAGGGAGAGAACATAGTAAAAGTAGCAAAAAAATACAGTGATGAAAAAATAGCACAAAAGTGTAGAAATTTAACAATATTAGTTCACACTCCCTACTAAACTTATCTTTAACCATAGTAGACATGATGGCAGGGAAAACCAACCATCAACTAGTCATTAAGTTACACACCCTTATCCTTCAACTTGGGTGTTCTTGCAATTATCATGTTTAAATAATGATAAATGAATGAAAAATATACTACAGAAACCAAAGGAGTAGGGTTGAAGTTATTTTTGAGATGCATAATCGTCATGTGTAAAGAAAACTTCAACCAATTCCTTGGTGAATGGGATAAAAATATGGACAAGTTGAAAATAAAACTTTCAATTATATATGTCAATGAAACTAATAATAAGAATAAAGAGGGACTAAGGCATTCATTAAGTGGAGTTAGGACCAACAAGTTCCAAGTTGGTCTTCACACTCTCTCAATGAATCATAGTCCAAATCTTGTTTCTAATAGCAATTCTAGCGAGATGAAAATGATTGAAAATGAAATGGAATTTTATTTAGAATCATGTAAGAGTGAAACCATGATGTGTGTGAATAATTATCAGAACTAAATAACCACAAAAAATGGGTAATGTATAGAAAAGGAGTGGGTTTTGCATGGTTATCCTATCATTTTTACATGCTATCATGTCAAAACCTTTGAATTAAATAGGTATTCAAATGGTTCTCTACCACTTGCAAAAAAAATAACTACGACAGCTAATTAATTTACTTTTAAAATAAGAAATCTTTTTAGTGTATAAATATTTAAAAGTTAAAGAAAATAATGTCAAAAGTATTAACACACAAGTGAAAAAATAACCAAGACGTATGGTTGTCCTACAGGAGTAAATTGGCCAAAAAAAAAAGGAAATTTACTTTTTTACAATAATAACAAAAAAAAATGACGAAATAGAGAAAACACAAATAAAAATAAACCTCCTATCTGCAAACTAAATCATGTATGCATCGCTCTTCTAAAAAATTTATGCAAAAAGAACATAAAAGACAATCATCAACTATTAGAGTAAAATAAGCAATCTAAGCCCATGATGGAAACATAAAAAATAACATATACCAAATCCTTCAATGGAGATAACCAATATAATCAACAATCACTATGATCCTCAATCCTTAACAAACAATTATACAGTCTGAGTGGGCCTAATGGTTAAGAACATGTGTTTCTTCTTAAGAGGTCACAGGTTCAAATCCAGAGGGGGGTAGGGTATGTATATCTTCGTAGACTTTACCAGTGAAATCGTTGAGTGGCGGGGGGTCCCTTGTCCCACAAACAAGGGGGTCTCGTACACCAATTTGATGTGCTGGCTTAGCTGTGACCTTAAAAATAGATTATTATTATTATTATTATTATTATATTGTTTTAACAACTAAACATGAAAACAAAAATGAATCAAAAATCATTTGGAACGTCAAGAAAAAATAATTGAGATTATATATTCTTACTTAACAAATCCTAAATGATCACAAGTGTCTTCCTCCTATTTATATAGAAGAGTATGTTAGAGTTAGGTATTAAATAATCCAAATCCCAATGATAAAAGGTGATCTTGGATTGCAAAACGGTTATCACTTTTTGAAAAGTGACAAATACTGTTTCCAAAAAGTTATTTTTCCTTTCCCAAAATGGAAGATCAAGTTTAATTTGATTTTAAAAATTAAATTACATCATCTAATTACCTAAAAAGAAATATGCATTCAATAGAAAAGCAGTTTGGACAAAAAAATACTTTGGAGAAAATGCCAAAGAGGTGCCACATTATTAGAGCATATATTGGGATTTGTGCCTCCTAGTGGCATTAGCACATATCGTTCACTCTGGTGTGCTGCAAATTGAGAAAAATTTTGGTATCAAGATGGTAATCAGTGGTTGTTGGATTCGTTAGGAATGAAGGACCATGGTTGGGGAAATCTAATTTTCTTTGGAGAGAAGCGAGTCTATGCATTCGTTGGAAAAAGTAAATAAATAATTTATGTTCAAGAACTTTTCAATTACAAAAATATCTCTCCTCCGCTACCTATAATGATTCCAATTCCCCAACACCCATCGAAGCATGGCTTCAATACAGGTTCAATTTGGGAGAAAGGCCCCTTTGGGCTTGAAAATTTGCTTGAATGTAATATCATGATTGAAAATATTAGTCACTAAATTTTATCTGTTCAAATCATATTTTTTTCCACCAAAATTATAATATAATATCTTACATTTGGCATACTTTATGCTGAAAATGAGAAAGATTTGCCCCAAAAAAGGTCTTGGAAAAGTATTGGTTTGAGGGATAAATTGTGCAATTTTGAGATACAAATTCAAAAAATAATGGCAAATATTAATTTATAGCTACCACCTATGATATTCATAGCTTTAGGTGAAATGGGATTCTTTTCTTTCTTAAAAATTTGGCTACAGAAGCCTCCAATTAGGCCTCCTTATGGCACTAGTTTGAAGGTCAAAATTGGGTAATTGTCACTCCCAAAAATTTCACTGAAATTTTATCCATGCTTTCTAAGTGAGACTATTGTAATTACAATTTTCACACCACCTTAACAATTTAGTTTATTTGTGGGTGATATTCCAACTCTAAATAAATAAAATAATTATGAAATTAATCTCACTAATATTTCTTAGGAAGAAAAATAAATATTTTAATATAAAATTTAAATTTATATAAAAAAAATATTGATATATAATGAATTATACATAACATTTTATAATAAATTGTTATAATTTTTTTTATATGAAATATAAAATAAATCATATATAATAAAATATATAATGAATCATATATATCACTATATGTAATAAACACACTCCTATATAACACTAAACTATATCCAAGAAATATTGGTTTTTCACTTAATGCATATACCCTACACATATATATAGACAGAGTTCACAAAATATTCCATATTGATATAGGTGCATCTAGGTGGTCACCAACCTCTTCCACTAACTCATAACGGTTCCCCATATTAGTAGTTTTTCTACAAATTTGCAGGTCCTAAACTTATGAGACATTTTTTAGGCCCTAAACAATGTTTATTGGCCCTACAATGGACTAGGATTGTCATGGAATTCTTGATCCTTTGACAAAAAAAATTATTCTCATTGATATATTTCCAACATGCCATTTTGTATCCCAAATGGAGTTTTTATGTGGAATTTTTAGCCTTGGGAATTCGACGTATCAACTAGAATCCTTGGAGGGAGATTTACATTTCCCACTTCATCTCCTAGAGCTAGTCTTTTGGATATTTAGTGATTTTTCCTCTTAGGTTTTAGTACTTTATTTGAAAAGGTTATTTAAACCTATTGTAATATTCTTATTGCAAGTGAGCATAATTGAAACCTCTCTCTTTGGGGATTATCTACAACCATTCTAGTTAGTTTGTATTGCTTTGCATTTCACATTCTTTTTCTATTTCATTTACTAATAGAAGTTGGTTCTCACTGTATTATTGTGCTCTCTGCAATAGTTTTGTTTTCGTTTCCATTCATATTTCTTCATTTCATTTTGTTCTCTATACAATCCAAATCATCAATCTTTTATATGTGTAAACCATATATAAAAAAATTGATTTTTTAACTATGTCAAACCTAGTCACTTTTTATTTTGGAGTCCCACCAACCATATTTCAAAAAGTTGATTCATATCAAAATTTCAATGTACAAACATTGTCAAAAATTATCTTAAACCATATAATCTTGAAATTTATTTCGATGGTTCCCTCGTAGTTCATACGGTTGACAAAATTTCTTTGATGGACATCCACAAGGATATTGAGAGGGGATGGAAAATCTTTAGGAATTTGTATCATTGTTATCAACAACATTTAAAAAATAAAAATAATGCCGTAGTATAGAGTAGAGTAGGCAGGGATATGTACACACAAAAGTATGGAGTCATTGGCTCAAACCCTTCCCCCTCTTATAATAATTTTGTAAATTTATTAAGCACCCGTTTAAGCTAGTGATGAAAAACCACAACAAGCACTTTTACACATTCAAATTTGACCTATTTTGCACCATGTAAATTATAACCAAGATGAATTTGAACCAACATATCCATAATAAAAAATGAATAAATCCATAACCAATCATTAAATCCACCATTTAACTAATGATAAAGGAAGAACCATGCGTTAACAACCCATGTAAAATATGCAAGATGGTACTAATTCCTACATTAATTTAAGCAACCACAAAGAACTTTGAAGAAATATGTCTTTCAACCATACGAGTGATTTTAAAATAGTGGCAATGTAATTGAACTTGTGGTGGGAGTTTGAAAAGGTTCCTCTATGACCCAATGATGGAGACCAAAGTGAAATATCTACTCATACCTTCAACCAACAAACTATCCATTTCTCCGATATGCAAAGAATCAACTTGATATTTTGCAATGGAAGAGGTCTTTTTCATTTTTCTAATTTTGGGCCTTTTTCCATTTTCATTGCAGGACATGCATGGCCTCTCCATGCTCTTCCTCTTTTTATTGATTTTTTTTCTTAATTTTCTTGAAATGCATGTAAAGTCAACATTGTTTGACTTTTCTTTGAATTTTCACCAAAGAAGATTGAGGATGGACCTAGATGATACAGAGTTAGAATGAAGCATGAAGAATGGACCAATTTCAAATGTATTAAAAATATTGTTTCATATATGCAACTACTCATATGATTTTACAAAAACTACAACTTCATTTTTTCCCTACAACATCTATCTTCAAACATTAATTTGTTGATGGCACTAGCAAGAGAATAAAATATAAAAAGGTTTCCATGTTGTCATGCAATGTCCATTTGATGAAGAAAAATTCTATAAGAAATGTCTCAAAAAGTAATTCAATTACAATAACTCACAAAGTTGATGTGAAGCTTCCAATAATTTATTTGATTAACTTGAAACTATACCATGTGAGTTTCCTAGACCATGAGATCATAACCAATATAGAGACTTATGACAACTATAAATAGTTATTTTGATGTTGTAATTTAAGGAAAATAAGGCAGTGTTAGAAATACTTGGAGTAAGCTAACATGGAGACTCTAATTTTATGAATAATGCTGATCAATAACATTTTTGAAACCTTGAACTTCTAGCACCAAACTACTACCCTCAAACTAGTTTAAAAGTTGTGAAATCTCATTCTCAACAATTATGGGTCAAAACTAAGGATATGATACACTATTTGAAAAGTATTTCAAATTTATGCATAAACACTAGACCTAACTTTAATTTTGTATTAGACTCATAATAAAATCTAATCAGTAAGTCATAAAAATTAAATTTGACCATCCAAGAAGTGTGCAACTTGTTACCTTCATAAAGTAGGAATCCAAACTTGAAATTAATAAAATGAGGATTTGGTGGAGAGATGACACTCTTTCTATTAGTATTATTGGGATAATAAAACTACTTCTCTCACTAAAATTAAACCAACCAAAATTCAAGAAAAGTTTCTAGCTTACTACACTAAAATGAAAAGGCCAAAATGAAGAGGAAAATCACAAATTCCTACACCCAAAACCTAAATGGGAGAATAAAAAATGTTCAAAAATTGAATTCAAGAAAGGCATATACAAGAAAAAAAACGAGGTTTCTTACGTGTAAGAGAACTTTATATGGTGAAGATTCAATTAAATTGGAGTGGTTCACCATCTAAGGTTTTATATATGAAGGAATTTATATCATGTATGGGGATAACCATAATAATTAAAAAATATGTTGTTTGAGTGGGGCCTCATGTGCATTGTTCCATAGTAGGAAACGGTCTCCTACTTTATAATTTACCATCGTAGTTCTTTTATAAAATAAACATTTGAAAATGTCATGGTTCTTTTGGAGGCATTAGAATGCATCTTTTATAAACCCCTCTAGTTCAATTAGGGTGAATAATTTTTATTTTTGTTAAAGGATGGAAGTCATCTTACTCCTCAACAAGAGACAACCTTAAGGATGCAATTTTCAAGTGAATACGCACAATAACATGGGTTCCATACGCCAAGGTGTAAGTACTTTGTATGGTAACTATATTGGGTGTGATTTGACTAACCCATAAATAATTTCAATTTTGTGTACCAATCTAAATTATTGAATTTTATGGTTCACTTAAGGACCCAAATTAGATTTTTATTTATTGATTCATCCAATGAGTTACCCTAGGCATAATAGGTGGAAGATCAAAAAAGTGCATATCATATGTGATACTAACATGAAGCATGCCATAAAAAAACAAAGTTGAGCCATTATTCATCAATATCTCAACAAGGATTCTAAAAAAAGATAGGATATAATTTCAATGAACTCTACCTCTTATTATTTTATATCATTTATAACTAAAATTGTTTTTCCCACTTTCTAATGTAGTTAATAGTATTCATGATAAATATATGATCCACACTAGAGTGTGAAGGGATATGTATAATGAAGTCCATATACCATCATGTAAGTGGCACTTGTACTTGGATGGGATTAAGAGGCAGGGAAGTTAACTTCGACTTCATAGTGAACCATTACCAAGATTCACATTTGTATACTAGAAAATAGTCATTTTGGTGGAGAGAGGATTAATAATAACTTGTATGTAAAACATTCATTGTAATGGTTTTGGATAAATAATGATCTCCACAAACCTTAGGATGACATTGTTCCAGAGCCATTTGGTCTTGATCAATACTAATACAATGATACAACACTCCATCAAGTCATATCCTATAAAGGATATGGTCTTGTAAAACATACAAGAAACTTGTAATCAATTTTTTCACTTGGATTTAGTA
Organism: Picea sitchensis; assembly: GCA_010110895.2. Lineage (NCBI taxonomy): Eukaryota > Viridiplantae > Streptophyta > Pinopsida > Pinales > Pinaceae > Picea > Picea sitchensis. The sequence goes on along the minus strand of SNQJ01S0003909.1, from coordinate 52,020 downwards.
TCAATGTCCAATGGATAAACACTATTGATAAAATAGTACATGAGAGGTTCATACCATGGCTATGTGGAAAAGTTATTTGAAGTCAATATGGTGGTCCAATTCATGAAAACATCATGAACAAAAGACATGATTCCATATTTCCATAATAAATAATATGTATTTACTATTCATTTTACATATTTACTTGACATCATATGAAATACAATATGTGTATATAAATACACATGGGGGAATGATAAGTCATGTTATTTACAAAGGTCATGACTTATCATTTACATTATAACGCCTATTTACATAATAAAAAACCTATAACATATTATTAAATAATAAGATATGTAATATACTAGGTATATTACAAGTCTTCCCCATTTAAAAATGATTTGTCCTCAAAGCATAGTTATAAAATCCTTATCTCTTGATCTATCTTGTAATATTGTCTCTTGATTCTTCATTCATGAGTAAATGATCATGGAGGACCTGAGACGATAGAATCCTTTCAGCATTGAGAAAAATCGTTGAATTGTAAAGGTGTCTATCGACACCAATTCAATATTATGCAAAACTATGAATTTATAGGGTTCTTGGAAAAAAATTGATGTATTTCGACTTCCGTAATAGCTTCTACATTGATCATCACATGTAGTGGAAGTAGTATTATTTGGAATATCGGTCATTTGTTTCTATTGGTACATTTATTGGTTGAAGTATTGACTTTTGTGATTAGGATGTCGATAAGGCATCCTTGGAACTTGATATTTACTTATTAAACTTTTCTCTTTTTCTTGATTAAATATTGGAATTGAGTCTTCTTCATACCCTCAAATTGTTTTTACTTCAAGATTTGAAGACCTATTTACATTAGTTGGATTTGTATCCTTTTGAGTTGTAAGGTTGATTGGGTCTGTATTGATTCCTTTATCCATAATTGGGATGTTTACATCTAAAGAATTCTCTAGTTCCATAGGTTCAGTGATCATCTCTTTATCAACCAATGATTCTTTGTTGATAAGTTGATCTAAATCATTTTGTAGTGACTTTTTATCACTCTTTAACTTTTTAATTTGTGTGAGAAAAATTATATTATGAGCCCTTAGGCATAAAAGTTCTTCCTCATTATCTCATTTTTTAACTTCACTTATAATATATTGATTTTGTCGTTCTTTGCCTTTCATATTTTTAATTTATTCAATCAATTTATTATTAAGGTTCCTTAGGCATGAGATTTATTCTTCATTTTTGGTTAATTTCTCTTTGATACCTTGATTTTCTTGTTCTGAATTTTTATTCTCGTATTTCTTGTCTTTGGACTTCTTGATTTTTACTAGTAAATTTTGATTATGGTTTTTTATTTGTGATATTTATTCATGTTGTTTTAGTAAGTCTTTGTCTATTTTTTTGTTTTTTGGTATTGTTATCACCCCATAAGTTATGGGAATCAACTGGTGACTGGGATATTATCTATCTCTATTATTTTTGTTGACAAATGATTTTTCATTCTGCAAATAATTTGAAAAGAAAAAAGAAAAAAGAAAAAAAATAGAAAAGAAAAAGAAAAAAGGAAAGAGAAAAAAGGAAAAAGAAAAGAAATAGAAAAGAAAAAGAAAAAAGGAAAAAGAGGGCATAAAATAATTAAAAATAAATCCCCATGCAATAATAGTAACTTGGCCATACCTTTCAAGCATGGCCAAGTTCTTTTTAAATTTGATGTTGATAGGATAGTGAATAATTTGGCTAAACAGTTTAATCTTAGCCAAAGTGTCTAGGTTAGGTTAGTGAATAAATCTGGCTAGACTGTCTAATCCTGGTCAGATAGCCCCAGGGTAGAGTAATTTCTTAACCCAACAATTTAATCTGGGTTATCTGTCATAGGAAGATAGGTTAGCATGTAGGTTAGTTGCTTCATTGTTTCAATCCAATAAAGCTAGCTTGATGTAAAATATTGCACCATGTCTCAAATGTCTAAGGGATAGTATAGTCAAAGCCCCATGGTGGTGTCACCTTGAAAATTTGGGGGAGAAAACCCATAAAATGCATATATCCTAAGTTTTCCCCCCAACACATGTGCTTTTCCACTCCCCATTTATGCCCCCTGCACATTTTGATGGTCTAGATTGTAGCGCTCAGATCTACAACGCACAAAGCATTCCGGACCCCCCCGACCATTCTG
>SNQJ01S0003909.1:24658-39680 GCA_010110895.2 Picea sitchensis | reverse complement strand
TAAAAAAAAAAAAAAAAAAACACCTAGATCTCGATGGACCTAACCAAGATAATCAATAACTACTACTTTCCATGAACCTTAACATGCAATTATGTAGTCCTAACAACTAAACATGAGAACAATCCCTCAACCTTAACATGCAATTATGTCGTCCTAACAACTAAACATGAGAACAAATGTGTACAAACTCATTAAGAAACCTATTGAAAGCTAACAAATATTAGGCAGTTTTATTCAACAACTCTAGAATGATTATAAATATCTTCCTCTTATTATACCTGTCGATAGGCATGGTATATAGTGTTGAGTTAGGTTTGACTTTTTATTAGTTCATGGTTGAGCATAAAATATACACCTCTTTATCTAAAATTCAACAACTCTAGAATGATTATAAATATCTTCCTCTTATTATACCTGTGGATAGGCATGGTATATAGTGTTGAGTTAGGTTTGACTTTTTATTAGTTCATGGTTGACTATAAAATATACACCTCTCTATCTAAAGTTTTAAAAAATAATAATTAATTTTAAATTTTAAAGCTCATTTATCTGATATCTTATTGGCCAAAAACTTTGAAGTCTTATTGGTGCCTTCACTTCCCCCAATGTTATTGTAATAAATATTTCTGCCATCTAATCATTCATGCCTACTTCTTCTCTCCCTATCTCCTTAAACAATACTTTCATTATTATATTCCGCATGTATATGCTACCTAGTAACCTTATTTATAATAGAAAAAGAGGATAAGATTAGCTAAGAAATAATCTAAACACCAAAGTCAAAAGGTGAACATGGGTTACAAGAAAAATTCACTTTTGAAAAAGTAGCAAGTGTGTTTTTCCAAAAAATTATTTGTTCTTTTTTCCAAAAGGTTATTTGTTCTCTTCCAAAAACGTAAATAAAATCATATTTGATTACAATAACTAAATAAAATTATTTAATTTTTTCAAAAGAAAAAAAATAAAAATCATATTTGGTTTCAATAACTAGGTTATTTGTTCTCTTCCAAAAAGGTAAATAAAATCATATTTGATTACAATAACTAAATAAAATTATTTAATTTTTTCAAAAGAAAAAAAATAAAAATCATATTTGGTTTCAATAACTAAATAAAATTATTTAATTGCCTCAAAAGAAAAGTAAATGAAATCATATTTGATTTCAATAACTAAATAAAATTATTTAATTGCATCAAAAGAAAAGGTAAATAAAATCATATTTGGTTTCAATAACTAAATAAAATTATTTAATTACCTTAAAAGAAAAAAAAAGTACATAAAAATATATTTGGTTTTAATAATTAAATAAAATTATTTAATTACCTTAAAAAAATAAAATCTTTCAATAATTAAATAAAATAGTTTAATTGCCAAAAAAATAGTATTAAAATCATAAATAAAATAATTTAATTGCCTCAAAAGAAATCGTATTAAAATCATATTTGATTTCAATAACTAAATAAAGTTATTTAATTGCCTAAAAAAATAGTATTAAAATCATAAATAAAATAATTTAATTGCCTCAAAAGAAATAGTATTAGAAGAAAAAATAGTTTTCCCAAAAACTCTTAAAAAAAACAAAAATGTGTCACATCATCAATGGTTGTCTTGGGATTTGTGGCTCCAGTTGTATTAGTGTTTGTTGGTCACCTATTATTTCTACAAATTGAGTTGACTTTTGGTACCAAGGTAGCCATCCATGGCCATCATATTCATTGGGAATGAAGCATGAAATTGAGTTGAATTTTGGCGCCAAGGTAGCCATCCATGGCCATCATATTCATTGCGACTGAAGGCACATCTTAGGAAAAAATGGATTTGCTTCACAGGGTAGGGAGGTCTTGGGATTGATTGTCAAAAGCAAAGAAACGTGTGTATAGTTAAAGATTTTTTAAGATTTGAAAATGTGTGCCTCTCATTATGTGTAATGCTAGGACAACCTATGAAGCATGCATTTAATTGACGCTCATGCGGTCTTAAAAAGTCCCGAGGTTATCTAAAAAGATCACAAGGTTAATAGCTCTGATAATTTTTTTTTACATATTTATATTAATATATCAACTACTAGAATCCTAATGTATTTCATTTGGTGCAAACTACTTCAAAATAACAAAATTTTAGCTTTCAAAAGATCTTGGCAAAGTGTTAGATTCTTTTAAGACTCCAACTCCATTTCAGAATTTGTTATGGTTTTAGTCTTGCTTGTTATGGTTTTAGTCTTGCTAAGATATTAATATAAAATATAGGTTTATATAAAAATATTGTTTTTGATATATTATGAATTATACATAACAAATAATGCATGGTAAATTATATTATCCAAAAATTATGATTTTTCACTTAATGTATATCCCCGTGCATCTATACATACATACTCCTATTTGATTTAACAAGAGAAAATTCTGATTTTTCAAAAAGTGCTACCATATATTAAAAAATCGATTTTGAAACTACTTCGAAACCTTTACTTGGAATCCCACCAACCACATATAAAAAGTTAATTTAGAAACTATGTCAAATTATTTTACACCGTATAATTCGAACTACTTTATCTTGAAGGTGACCTAATAGTTGAAATGGCCGACATGATTTATTTACAATATATGATAAATAAATTATATATAATAAAAAGCAAAATTGGTAAATATACAATGACTGGATATATATACAACAGCAAACTATGATGAAAAAATGGAATTTGCACTTAATGCATATGCATGCGGCCTCCACTTTAAGAAGCCTCGATTTGGACTTTTAAATTGTAGATATTTTGAGGTAGATTTTGAAACTACCTCAAAAACATTGACCTTTTGTTTGGAGTCCCACCACGATACCTAAAAATCTAATTTTAAAAGTATATCAAAAATTACTTTAAACGATAGAATCTTGAACTTTATCATGATGGTACCTGGTAGATGAAGTGGCCGACATGATTTATTTCACAAACCTGCGCATGGGTATGGAGAGGCGGCGACCATCGCTTGGGGCTTTGGACTATTGTTATGAAGAGCAATTAAAAAATAAAAAGATGTCCGTGGTGGAGAGTGTAAAGGATGGGAAAGTGTACGATATATGGGAGGAAGAAAAAGATGTTGAGGTTTCAAATCTTCCTTCCCTTTTCATATATTTTTCAAATTTTTAAGTATTTTCCTTGTAAGTATTTTTTATAAATTAGTATGAATTAGATATATAATTTTTATTATCTAATTTAATAGTTGATATGTAGATTTCAAAAAAAAATATTAATTAAAAGAATATATTAATTTTAGTCATAAATAATTTGTTTTTTTTTTAAATAAAAATTGTATTATCTTATAAGAACATCATAACATTACACATGTTTATAAATAAGAAAAAATAGGTTACTTGTTTTGTTAAACAAATGGAAATCAGAAAAGGTGGCCAAATTTCTTGTTGACGTTGAAGTTTAGGCAGATATGAAACATTAAACAAAATAATATTGAAAAAGACGATAGTCTTGACAGAAAATGCATAGTGACAGAAGAAAATAGTGAAACTAAGCAGTGGGTGAACCCAAAATGCCTTTGTCACCAAGATGTTGAGGCCTGGTAGGAGCGAAGATGAACAACTGGGTGCAAGTCTGGTATCTTTGTTTTTTCTGGATCGCCTAGAAGTGCATCGAACAACATATCCAAGTGCCTGCTAAGGATGGTGTGTCGATGAAGCTGCTATGCCATATCCTGTAACATATCGAAGATGAGGTCTAAGTGTTCCTGTGAGAGGCGACAGGTGCTAGTTCATTCTAGCTATGGATCTATGACGAGTGGAGGTTGAATTGTTGGAAGGGCCTCCTTGTGGTGCTCCTTTGAAGGGATTTCCTTTTCAATTATGCAAGTTCCCATCTCCAAAGCATATTCAAAAACAAGGGTGGGCTATCTAGAAGTGTTGGGAGGGGCTTAAAAGTCGAGGAATGTAAAGGGAAGAAGCTAGGGGGATTTTTGGTCTGACTGCAGGTATCTCTTCCTCAATATAGGCCATGGGAGGGCCTTCATCCAGCAAATTATGGGTTGATGAAAGAGAGGGAATCCCATAGGGGTTTCTATGGAGAACTAGGGAAGTGTGGGGTGAGGGAGGAGAGGAGGAGGAACTTATCCTGCATTTTCAGGCTACAAAGTTGTAGTAAGTGAGCCTGCGCTTAGGATTTCCTCTTTCGTGGGGCATGATAGAGGGAGTGACAAGAATGGTAGTCAGGAGCAGAGTGGAATGATAAGAAAGAAAGTGGAATGGATGAATGCAAGAATCCAGAGACAGTACCAAAGCCAAAAAAATGATGTCATTGCTTACCTCTCAAATTATAGTCGAGATGTGAAGGTGAAGTGTTGGAGGGGTCAAGTGGACATGACTCATGTGACTAGTACCATTCTAGGCATACCTTCGTTGTAGCACTGCAGACTCCATTGAGCCAACCTATATATGCAAGTTCACCAACGATTTGATCCATGGAATTATGCTCATAGCACGAGGTTTAGACAAGAGGGTGGCAACAATGTCATTTAATGTCTTCATAGTGCATGAACACCAGTTGTCACCCCATCCGAGGGTCATAAATAAAGTATTTCAATGTACACTTCAAGTAAAATAATTTTATATCAAATATATATATAAAGAGAGAAAGGTGTCAATTTGATCTAGATTGGGCGGTTGGGAGGATTAATTTTTATCTTCCACACTCGTGTTATAACAAGTGGCATGTTGAACTCTTAACAAGTATATTATTGTAATGGTTTAAGTACTCATCGGTTTTCCTCGAGAAATGAATTGGTCTATAAAACCTCAAGAAAGGAAAAAGATTAGTTGGGTTTCTTTAGAATTTTATTTCAGTTCTCGAAAAACATTAAGACAAGTGTTCCAAGATCACCATAGTTTTGATGACTTGGAAGTTTAGGAAGGTCAATTTTGTGACAGATATTTTGAAATTGTCATCTAATTTGGATATACGCAAGGCACTCTAAGAGAAAGTGTTTTTCATCTTCAACCATCTTAGTGTCACAAAGATAATATATTCTTTTATCTGTCCATGTTTTCGGAATTGTCTAATGCATAGTTTTACTACACAATTTGTGACAATTTAATCTTATTTTAGAAATTTTTGTTCTCTTATTTTCATTAATCAAAACAAAGAGATACTTTTGATATTATGGAATAGGTTTCACCACCTCTTTGTAGTATCTTAATTTAATTGTATCCTCTAATTCTTTATTGCACCACATATTCTCCTTAAATTTGGAGGTAATCATTTTTTAATATTATTGGTATTCTGTTGACATGTTCCTATATTCCCCAATGATTTAGCCAAGACTTGGCATATTTATGCCATCCTCACTTTAACCGCTAGTGGTTTTGGATAGAGTTTGAAGCAACTTTGGAGAGCCTCTTGTCGTTCATGTTGTTTATCTTGTTCTTGTAAATTAGGTACCTAATCATAGTCATGCTCTTAATGAAGGAAAAAAATTCTTCTATGACAATGATAGGATAGGCTATATTGCCTTTAATTTTGAGATTATCCGTTATAATTTTTCTTTGGATGTACTCTATCTTTCTCTAGCATTCTCTACCGATATTCCATCCCCAAACTTTACGTTTCTATAAGATAACAAGGGAAAGGAGCATCTCAAAGAGTATATTTCTTATCCCATAGCCAAAGGTCCACTAATTTACAGTTGTTTCCGAACCCTTAATAACCTTTCCACCCTTCATTTGTCATTTTCTCTATTCTATAATTCCAATTTTGTTTGTGATGGATATTGATTTTGAGATATTTGTATGAAGGGACTCCCTCCAATAGATTGTTATCATATATGAAAGTATTGTAGGTGATATTCTTTTATTTAATTATAATAACCTTTGTTTTCTCAATGTTCATAGTCATACCCATACTAGAGAAGAAGTCCTTGGGGATTCTTAATTGCTTACTAAGGTCACATCGACTCATCTCCATAAGAACACTATCATCAATGTAAAGAAGAAGAATGATGACTATATCATCAAGAGTCACATAAACACAACCTACATCTTCCAAACAATCTTCTAACTTATCAATGTATATGCCAAAAAGGGTGGTGGATAGGGGACAAGCTTGTCTCACTCCTATATTACATTTAATTTCTTCCAACTAATGCTCAGTGTTCCTAAAATTGACAATACAATTATCATACAACCTTACCACAATAACTCTTAGTTGGAAAGGATTTTTATTTCTTCTAACCTATTCCAAAGGTTACTCTTGGACACTACATTGAAATATTTTATAAAATCAATGAAGCAACAAAGGAGATTGGTTTTATTACTATGACATTACTGAATAATGATGCTAAGTGTAACAGGGTTTTCCACATTTGCATAATAGACTCTAAAGTCAACATGGCCTATAGTTCTTTCTCTGCAGCTTTCCGTCCATATGTTGATCTTCTTTTCCAAAATACTTTTGTATAGCTCGGCTAAATTGGGGCTAATCATAATGGTCCTATAATTATAGGGATTTATTTTATCCATACTTTAAAAAATAAGTACAATGACGGTCTGAGTCCATGGTTAAGGGAATCTCTGCATGACTTCTAAATTAAATAGCTTTTGTATATGAGGGATGATGATAGGCCCTCCAATTTTTAATATTTCATCTTAGTGGCCTTTGATTTCCTTATATTTCACTCTTGCATGTTTCTTAACCCCATATTTTATGTCTTCTATAATACAAATTCATCATTTGTGGAAATTGTTGGAATTTTGTCCACGACAATAGCAGATTTGTAAATATTTTCAATGAAGGAATTCCATCCCCTTAGGAGAACCATATATAAAGAAATTAAAAGTAAAATAATTCTTATACTTAAAAGATTTAATGTTATGTTTCTTGGTGTGAGGGAGATGTGTAACTCCTTCCATTCTCGACATGGATTTGACATGTGGCATGCGCACTTGTGCACACACATCTCCCAAAGTGAAAACTTGTTTTAGATTAAAAAATGGAGGAAATGTTTGCACCTCAAAAGATATTATCTCTCTTGGTACATAATAGATCCAAAGTTAAGAAGTATCCACACCGATAGTTAAAATATTTAAATTGTGTGTTGCTCAATGTGATGAAGATGTGTAATTTCTTTTATACCCATCATGGATCTGTTGACATATGCCATAATAGAGATGTAAAATTTATTTTGTGTTCAACATGAAGTTGACATATATAAACATTTTTTTTGTTTTTTTTTAACTAAAAATATACAATAGGCATTAAAATAAATTTACACGAAAATTAACAATCTACGTTGGTTAGTAAAAGCTATAATAAAAAAATTGAGAATGTTATTCATCATTCGAGACATTGACCTTGACACATGCTTGTCATGCTCATAAGGCAAGTTTTTTTCAACGAAATGCTCATAAGGCAAGTTCTACTTACATTGGATTTGTTATTTAATACTATTGTTCGTCTCGTGAGCTACTCAATGTCACTTTGACAAGATTGTTAACTTAAGTAGGAGCGATATTAATATATGGGTAATGATATATGTAAACTTGTGAAACGCATGCGAACATAGATATATTGAATTGAGAGATATGGAAAATGCAGTAAGGCAACCAAGGATTCCTATTGATTTGTTTTTACATATCATTAAACTAGTGAGCATAAAATTAAACCACGGAAGATATACAATGCAAAGAACCAAAAGATAAGGGAAGAGAACTAGGATTATAGAGCTAGGCTCAAAAATCATATTAAAGGAGGTTGTATGTGCATAATAACAAACTCAAGGAAAAATAATTTGGGTGCACTGTTGTATACTAAAAATAATACAATTTGTCTTTTTTTTATTAATTAAGGAGATTAATTGCAATTAGAAATACATTATCATTTTTTTTTTTTTGGCCTTCTTTGAAAAATATTCAGATAAATTCTAAGTGGAAAACTTCAAGGAAAGCAAAATTTATATGACATTAATTTTGAATAAAGTACTCTCAAGAAAAAGATAAAGATGAAATTATAATTAGATAATAAGAAGGTCAAAACTCACAAACTGTAAAGAGGGGAGGTTTTGTAAACAAAGGTTAGGGGGATCTTTCTTGAGTAATATAAATAATTTTTCATGTTAATGGAGATGTCATCACTAGCCAAATTTTTGTAGTAGGTCCATTTCCCTTTCATGGAATTAACTATAGAATTTTCTCTCTATTTTTATGATAATGTTGGAATGTTGTATGGTTTGATTTTCTATTGTTGTAGACCAATCTTCTACATCCATTTTCTTTTCTCACTTTTTTTTTGTACTACTTTGGATAATATTTGAAATGGAGCTATAGCTTATAGCTATACATGTAGGCTTTCCTTTGTCTAGTGCTTCTGGTATTGGAACACAAGTAGATTTTTAGGCTATGAACTTATTCTAGCCCATTGTGCTACATTGAAATCTATAGTTTCACATCTTTTATTTTTCCTTTCGCTTATTAAATTATTGTAGGCATTTTCATTATGCACTTTAGATTTATGCATTTAGATTTGCAAATAATTTTATAACCATAAACTAGTAAAGGTAGCTAGGCCACAATCTAGAGGGTTTCCTATTCCAAATAGCGTTAAGACCAATTATGACTTCCTTCCAAGGTGAACTTATCTTGTTGATGATGGGACATTTCCCCCTGTTAACATTTATGCACTAGAAGGATGGTAGATGACAACTCAACCTGCATGGAGCCATCCTTTTATGAATGCGCTAATTACTCATGGTTCCTCTATGTATCCTTATAGGGGATCATGTTTTGAGTCTTTCAAGTACATTACATGATATCCCAAATAAATTAGTTAAATGTTTGTCAAGGATAAAATTTGACGGTGAATGTGAAAATACTACATTCTTGCATCTTAGCCACTACCATCTTTATTGTCAATTTCTAAAAAATTGTCATGAAGATGTTGTGTGAATTTTTTCTCCCATTACATTTGAGATATGAATTATATCTTGGTATGAGACACTTCGAACCAAGTCCATGCACATCTAGAGTAATTCATAGAAGTCATCCTAGTTTCTCATGAAAATTAAGCAATATAGATTTGTACTATGAGCTAGGTGAAATTCATAAAAGGGAGCAAGAAATTGTTGAAAACCATTATTTTATATTCACTCAATTCTCTCATTAGTACTAAGAAAAAAAATTATTCCCTCTGACCTTAAATTCCTTAGGCATTTCCTAGAATCTCTTACTTTTCATTTAGAGGAAGATTTACCTTCAAACGGTGAGGAACTATTTCAAAACTAGGATAATAATTCCCAAAGAATATTCCTGTTAGATTAATATGAGGCTCATTCATTGAATCAATCCTTAAGAGAGAAACTGGTATTTCCACTTGATAAGAGTATAAATTTAAACAATATAAATATGAAAACACATAATCTTAACTGTAAGGTCTTCAACTAGAAGGGAAGAAAGACCCTCACCCAAGTCCTCAAGGATAGAGAACACGGGGTTGCTTCAGTACCCAAGGATTTCACTGGCTGGGAAAGTGGGCACCTTGGGTATGAAAATGTTCCAAGGGGCTTACCCAAGTATGATGAAACTGAAGATTGGGTTGCGTCGGCATGAGGGGCATACCAAGGTTGGGCACACTAGTCCCAACGGTCATGACAGTTGATGAGCACATGCATGTGTTTAGGCAACAAAATCCATGAAGGAGTGCAGTGATTCATTTAGGAGATCGGGTCCATGAAGGGGCACGGTGATTTATTTGGACACATGGGTTCACGAAGGGGTGCGACATCCCAAAGGACGTGATGTTTCATGATGATGACCTTTGGAGTACCTATAAGAGAACAAAGGTGCAAAACCAAGCGAAGAGATTTAGAATAACAAGAAGATATGAAGAGGGGTTATGTGGTTTTGAATCAAGCTTAGATAAAGAGGGGAAATCTCCCTAAAGGATCTAAGTTTCTCCACATGGGAGGAATTCTGCTACCTTGAGGTGCATTTACTGGACATAGTGGGGTGACCTCATTTTGTGCCAATTTTGGGGAATTATGTAAACATAGGTCTATCAGAGGCATGTGTGAGGCAGAACCAAAATCTGTGAAGTTTGGGGAAACAAAGATATGACAATTTTGCGATTGAGGGAATTTATGAGGTGCACCGCATGAGGTTGTAGAGACATTTGTGATAGAAGCTATTGGTGTGCAAAATGTGTGTATGATTTTCTTGGCGAGATGAGGTGATTCATGTGACTCTGCCAAGTTGTAAACCAAGCCGATGGTGCTCATATTGTAACTTTTTTGAAATAACAAAGACTTAGTTGGGTTTTAAGCATGGGTCATTCCACCTGCACTATTTATGTGTATTTCTTGTGTTTGTTTCATAGTTCTTTGATTCTTCATGCTCATGGATGTATGCCTATATATGACTAAGTGTTGATTTGTTAACAATTATCTAAGTATACAAGAGTTGCACTAAAGTAGGTGTGTGACTCACTCATAGCCTAGAATGAAGTATGGGTATGCTCTAGGTGAAGAGGTATAGTCCAAATTAAGTATCCCTGGTGTTTCCAAGAATCCAAGAGATAAATGTCACGGTGTTGCACACCCGCAAGAGGTGCATGATCGCAAGATTTGACTAGGAACACTATGGGGAAATGACATTAACTACAACACACATACCACATCTATAGAATATGAATCAAGAGATGAAAATATCATTCAAAAAGGAAAGAAACAAGATGACATGTAATTTCATTAAGTATCTTATAAAGGGGACAAAACACTTTCCAACACCTTTCCCACACATTTGAATCATACAACTCCACCAAATTCGAGAAAAAATCAGATGGCATTCCTAAAAGAAAAACAGATACCACATTGGTTAGTTGATAAAAAGGATATTGATATGTAGTATGATTGTCTACAATTCCTAAGTTCTAAAGAGAATCCTATATCACAATAATGCATGTTAGAGAATGAAATCATAAGTCAAATTGGGGATGAATAAGAAATCACAATTTATTGACCAATCTCTTCTACAAAAATAGTGGAGTGACTAATAGATTTCATGGGCCCTCAAGTCATAGTCGATTATGAAACTTAAGATAACGAAATGTGTTATGAATCAGGGGGGGAAATATGCGGTTAAATGTATATGATATGACCCCAAAGGGGGACATATATGGAGCTAAATTACATGTAATGTGTAAATATATATGTAATAGCGTCGACCTAAGAGTAAAAGGGCTTCATGTGTAGTGTGTGAATATGTATATAAATATATCATGTATTCATTATTCAAGAGATATGAATTGTGATGTATGAATGTATTTGGATAATTAGAGGAGGTTCTCGTATTCTCTAAGGAGTTATTGTGTTACTCATCTATCTTATCTATATTGGAGTTGTGCTCCATGCTTACATTGAGGTACATGGTGCATAATTATGGTTTATTATGATATCTTAAGATTTTTTTTATTTCATTTGGTATTAGACCATCAATTCTAGGGTTTCTCTTCTTCAACCAAGTCATCTTAGAATTTTCTCTATAACATTTTTTTTTGGGCCACTTTAGACAACAAAATTTGGAGGTTATTTAGAAAATATCTCAAGGTACATGGTAAAAAATTCATGTTATCGATCATATCATATACATTTAAACCCATGTATGCATCCCTTGGTCATAACGTATTTCTATAGATCAAGGAACCAATAAGTACCTACAAGAAAAATCAATAAAACAATCATCCCTACCTACAAGTACCCATGCTTGGATATATCAATAAGTAAGGCTACCTACAGAATAAGTTGGGAATTCATGTCATATATAAAGTTCCATAGTATGGCGTTGAAAAGTACATGGTGGATCCATGTCATATAAAATATCACAATAATGAGAAAATACAAAGTGTGTCTATGTCACAATATACATCATGAATACACTTGCACAAATGAGAGTGCAACCCGGTCTTGAAATTATTCATTCATTAGTGGAACAATATTGTGAAAATCAAGAAGGTAGCACCAATGGAAGATGCCCCTAGACAAAGGTCTTTAATTGAAAATATTTGATTGTACAAATCTACATCATGTGAATAAATGAGCTAATGTCAATAAGGGTAGAAACCATGTGATTACTAGTCATTGATGAATACCATTTACAAATGAGAGGGGAGCCACCAATAATGAATATGGACCCCAAGGTACATAGTACAATCTAGAAAGTGTGGAAAAATGATATGATGTCAAATACTTGTAGAATTGATAAATCATGTATCGACGATGTTAACCTATTATTAACCATGAGGGAGTAAGGTGTTAGGTAATTTACATTCACTCATGAATGTCTTCTCCAATGATACAATGTCATAAAACAGAGGCAATAAATGAAAATGTCTAAGGTTAAGAGTGAATACAATGTAAATACGCATGATAAATAAAATGACATTGTAGAAATATGCACAAAGGAAAAAGTGGCAATAAGCAAGTACAATTGTAAAGTAACAAAAATAATGGGAACCTCTTTAGGACATGGCCGAAAAAGGATAAGAGAAAAACATGAAGTCCCAAATATTAAGTCACGGTGGGGATAAATATGGCTTCCCAATCCCATGAAAATACTCGACATGAGCATGAAAAAGAAACTGAATGCTAAATAGAGTGGCCCATGGAGGGTAGGCACTATGGTACAAGTTATGACCTTTAGTTGATAGTATGTGATAATGTCTCAACCTGATGGGATTGAACCCGAGGCATAATGTCAGAACAAACGATGGCTAATAATGCAAGATCATAATGTAGGGAAAATGTATTGGTATATATTGGATTGAAACGTTTACTTCAAAGTTAATTGAATATAATCATAGAAACATAATAAATAAAATGTCTCCAAAATTCTATATAAACGATCAAGAAAAATGGTGAAAGGGATAATAAATCCAATATAAACCTCCAATAACAACTCATGCTCTACAATACAAAACTTTTATAAAGAAAAACTTTAAAAATATAACATGGTACAAAGAGCATTGCATAGAACTTTTACTTACACAAAGTACTTATTCAAATATATCATGTGATGAGGCTACTACACAATAGTTCCCCCATGATCAACTAAAATATAGTTCATTATTGGCAATACGTGGATCAAAGTGAAAGATCCATGCCCCACAAGTTCATATTTTGAATCTCCTAATGCAGAATGATTGTGTTAATCAATCAAAACCAAGATGCATCCAAGAAGGGATCAATGACTAACATGTTTATCAAAACAAAATTTGGCACATCGATTATAAGTCTTATTAGCTATTAAATATTCTCTATGATGATCATAAAGACCCATGAAATATATAAGAGGTTCATCTGGGATGTGAAGTGGAAATATGATGGAAAATTTGGGAAAAGAAATCCAAGATTAAATTGGGTTAATTCCTATTATATCATTTCATTAGATGACCCAGGAAAAACATCCCAAAATTATTTGAAAGGAAAACTATAGACTTTGAATTTTTGAAATTAAAAATCTACTCCAATCAGTGTGTTAACATCCCAAAATTCTTTGAAAGGAACACTATAGAGTTTGAATTTTTTAAATGAAAAATCTACTCCAATCAATGTGTTTTACAATGGGTTAGATTCTGAAAAGAGTTCAAGAGGCATTGTTTTGAAATGTTCACCAAATTTCTCGCCACATACACATCACATGTTAGGGTGGGGCCTTGGTATCACTCAATATACCTACATGAAACAAGGAAATATGTGCCAACCCCTAACTTCTTGAATTCAAGGAGGAAAAATTATCTATGACGCATATCTTCCCACAATATTTTAGACTTGGTCATTGCTTCAAGGGTATCGTCATAAGAGATCTCAACATCCAATAAATCATGTGAATTTGGAGGGTTGATGGCCCATATGGCTGAAGTTGAATATAATGTTCAAAATAATGATGGAAACTATGATCATCCTCAACAAATTTTGATTGGATAACCTAGTAGGCAATATCAATTACACTTAATGGAATAATCAAACCTAATGAATCAATTTCATATGAACGAGGTCCTACCTAAGGATCCTAATTAATAGATAATATGTTAGATGAAATTAAGTGTTTAACATATAATCCATAATATAAATAGATTCTAAGGATGATCCTTGTGATTCGATAGCTCTTGATTAAATTATACATATAGAAGCCGAGTTAATAGAACTTATAAATGTAGGGAAAGGAAAAGTTACCATGAGATATGAATCTTTGATCATAACAACACCAATATTATCAAAATAACCTTTGAAGTAACTGACGAATGGAACATTCAAAAAGGTGTTATCTCGTGAATCAGACATATAGTACTGCAATTGATCTATGGTAACCACTTTAACTTGATGAGGAAATTGGAGGAATCTAAAGACAGAACACACAATGATTGTCATTTCATAAACCAACTATGTCCTAGAAAAACATTATAGTCTAAAGGAGTATTGATGACCTGAAATTAAATTGAAATGGTCTTTCCACCTAATGCAATAGGAAATGTGACAATGATTCCATAGGAAAGG
Source organism: Picea sitchensis (assembly GCA_010110895.2). Taxonomy (NCBI): domain Eukaryota; kingdom Viridiplantae; phylum Streptophyta; class Pinopsida; order Pinales; family Pinaceae; genus Picea; species Picea sitchensis. Next base: position 25,146 of record SNQJ01S0003909.1, on the reverse strand, counting down.
TGACAATGTTTCCCTGAGGCTTAAAGGTATGAATATTGAATTCCTTTAACATGGTGTTCAAATGGGTAGCAGATATGGAGAATACAAGTGTATCCAAAATGAAATATACATAATGAAAGTGGAGGCTCCTTAATTAACAATGAAAATTAAGATGTTTATCCCACACAATGATACTTGGATTTGGAAAGAAATATGGCATGGAAGCCTAGGTTAACTCTCGTCAATGTTAAATGTAATTACACAAGTGTGTGACGGATAAACTCCACCAATTGTAGTAAAACAACATGTATTCTATGTAGGGAATCTTTTAAAGAACTCTAAGGAATACATAGCACAAGGCATTTGAGCCATATCCTCAATAATATTGTAATTATGAAGAGCTCGAGCATTGGCCTGTTAGTGACTATACCTTCTTAAGAAACCTTTTGGGTGGTGAATCATTGTATAATTATATGGATTCTCTCTCTCTCTCTCTCTCTCTCTCTCTC
>SNQJ01S0003908.1:316607-347759 GCA_010110895.2 Picea sitchensis | reverse complement strand
AAAATCTTTTGTAAAATCTCTCTGTAATCTTTTTCTTTGCATTAATAAACTGCTCCAAGTGGCCGCGTTGGTTGGGGCCGTGGATGTTTCCCCGTAGGGGTTTTACCACGTGAAAACATCGATGTGTTAATCTTTGATCTAGTTATGTGAGTGGTTACTGAAGGTGTTCATCCTCTGTTGGAATACCTGTGTTGTCGAACAGGGAAAATATCTCACCAAAGTCTATCCCCTCAATCTGGGAGTATCCTTTTGCAACCAACCTTGCCTTGTGCTTTTTAACATTTCCATCTAAACCGATCTTGTTCTTGAACATCCAATGGGTTTCCGTCCATCAGGGAATGGGACAAAGTCCCATGTATCATTCTGTCTAAGTGAAACCATTTCCTCATCCATAACCAATCTTCACGACTCCTTATCTTCTAGGCTCATTGATGTTAGCAAATAAATAAAATATACATTTGAAATCAAGAGGACTATAGTTATACATGTACGGTTTCCTTCTTTGTCGAGTGGACCTCCTTAAAATTTGAGGTGTCCAGTTTCTTCCTCATCTTTCGAACTCTCAGAATCGTCCTCCTCATTATGTCCATCATGAACTTCTTATTCATTTTCTGGTTCAACTTTCTCGATCTTGAGTGGCAACTGAACCACTGACTTCTTCTCATGCTCTTTCGGTTGCCACAATGTAGGAGAAGACTTAACTTGTCTGAAAATAACATTTTTGCTATACACAACTTTTCTAGCCACAAGATCCCAAAGCTTATACCCTTTCACACCAAAACCATAGCCAAAGAAGATACATTTCATAGCCTTGTTATCCAACTTTGATCACTTCTCCTTAGGCACACGAGCATATGCCTCATGACAAAAAACACGGAGATGCTAAAGTGAGAGCTTCTTGCCTATCTGGATCTCCATAGGGGTCTTATTCACAAGAGTTGATGTGGAAGAGATATTAATCAAGGAATATGTAATAACAACTACTTTTGCCTAGAACTTATTTTCTAAGATGACTCCTCTAAGCATGCTCCATCGACATTCTATTCATTCATTCTACAACTCCATTTTGTTGAGGGTATATGGAGTTGTCTTATGTCTTTCTATGCCATTCTCCTTGCAAAACTTATAAAACTCTACACAACAAAACTCATTGCCGTTAACAATCCTCAACAATTTAATCTTCCTACTAGTCTGGTTTTCCTAGAGAGTTTGAATCTCCCTAAACCAACTAAAAACCTAAAATATAATTCTAAGATTTGTGAGAACTAGAGTAAAATTGAACACGGTTTTGTTTTCCATATCTCAAAAGCCAAATTCAAGAGCACAATCATTCAAACTTTGAACTTGAATAATGAATATTGTGTTTACCATGCTATGCTTTATATTGTTGTTATTATAGAATATTGTAGAAATTTGTTTGGGAGATAAAGAATCAAGGTTTTTGGAAACAAAAGTGGAAGATGGGATGTCTTAAATTTCTAAAATTATCTTGTGTAATCTTTTTTTGTGTGATATTTTCATTTATTATTTTTTTATAATTTTTATTTTTATTTTTTTAAGAGTTGTCAAATGGGTCTCGATTAAGTGGTTGTGGGATGGAGTGTTATCCATCCCACCCAAGTTCTATTCCTATAAGTGATATGTTGACTTCATAATGAGCATATTGTTATAGTGACTTTGAGCCTTGTTGTTGACCTGGTCCTTTTAAATGAAAATCACTTTCTCTTATAATGTCATGCATATACCCACATTAAATATCAATTTCAAAATATTTATTATAATATCAATATGCTTACCCTGATAGCTCATAAAAAATATAGTAATTTTGTAATGTTTTTTTTTTCAAACTTTTCAAACACAGTTTTTTTTTTAAATTTTGAAAACCTCGAAGCATAGAAATTAAAAATGTAATGTCAAAAAATAATGAATTTGAAGTGTAAGAAAGCTCGCAAATTTCAACATGGGAAGGTAGGACTCACAAAGTAAAAAGTTTTACTTCTCGAAGTTTTATTACCTTTAATTACAAAATATATTCCGTAATCATGTCATTTCATAGTTTTTGACCCTAAAAGAGTATTTTAACTCATTAGTCTAATCGGAGTAAATTCTCGTATGGTTCACTCAATGCACGAGAGTGGGATCAATGTTAGAATTTCAAAATTGAAAAGCCCATTAAATTTTAAGGTTTAGATGATTGCAATTCTTGTTGTGCTAGTTTTAACAAAGAAGTTTAATGGTTATATGAAAAATTTTAACTGTATTTGATGGGTAAATTGGTCGGGGAATTTGACTGTAAAATTTCATCTCTGGGTGGGAAGACTTTAGTTCCAGAGAGTTTCTATTTTTAAGAGCTCAACATATCATTTCTAGAAATTCCATCTCTGGGTGGGATGACTTTAGTTCCAGAGAGTTTCTATTTTTGAGAGCTTAACATATCACTTCTAGAAATTGAACCTGGGTGGGAAGGATAGCAATAATTCCTCCCAATTACCCAAACTAAACCTTATTCACTAACCTCTATCTTATTTAGAGTAGAAGTTTTTTTTTTTTTTTTTGACAAAAACGGTTAATGGATCTTTATTATAAGATAGCAGTGGCGAAGAACTGTTACATCTGAGTTGATTCATGTTCAACTGAACTGTTACAAGGCCAGGAGGCTCTACCCTCCTACCTGGGTATAGTTCTTAGAGCTAGAAAACTATCATAATCTATAGTTTCTCTATATGTGGAGGCTTCTATACAAAATGCCTTCATCGCAGTGTTATTTATAGAGAACTTTCTTGGCCTAAGAATTACTGGCCAAATTTCCTTGGGCCCTCATTCTTGGGCAAGTCCCGCTCCAGTTGCCAATCTTTGTTCAACTTTTCCATTTGGGCTTCCAGCTTCCTGACTCGTTCTTCAAATTCCTTCTTTGGGTCTTTGAATTCAATGCAAATCTGTTCCAGCTCCTCTGAAAATCCGATTTTGGTCGATGTGATGTCGACTTCTAGCATTTCTAGTCGTCGTCTTGCTTCAATATCTAGGTTCTGGAGGAAATCGTCTTGGTTGTGCAGAAAGTGTTTGAGCCTCTTCAGTTCTTCTTCCATCGACTTTAGCCTTTCCCCCGTTGATGGTTTTCTCCCTGAGCTGGATGCCATTTCCTTTACTTCTTCTCCTATTTGCCTTCTTCTACGTGGGTGGCTTCTTGCCTCTGCACATGCGACTTCCTAATATTAGAATGCTTAGGGGATGAAATGGCCCTTCCCAACTTGTTCTTTTATCCTCAATTCCTTCCAGATTTGGGCTCCACTTCATGTGAACGATCCAATGCACCCAACTGATCCTCGCGATCTAGCACAGAGTATGGGTCTCTTGATGGGCCCTTGTCTTTTTCTGAGTTTTCAATGACCGAATGATTGAAATTTCTCTCATGTATGACACTGGTCTTATCTCTATTTGTCTTAGATTCGCCCCTGTGAACTGTCTGAGCCTGTGACATATCTCTTTGCCAGCTCGTGTCCTTGCATTCTCACTATACTTTTTGGGCCACTGTGGTCCTAATCGGCTTTCCCCGGGCTTACGAAATTGCCATGCAAGTCGTGGTTCCATTTACTTGGAGTGTTCCAATGCATGAGAGGGCTCCTTTGTTGGCTTCTGCATCTCCTGGTGCATTCATCTTTCGAAGAACATGGAATAGCTGATATGTTCTCAGGATTCCCAGAAGTAGTTGGACTTTCTCCAGTATGTGCTGGAGTTTTGCATGCTTGACCATGTTGCGAAGGATCAATGCTTGAATTATGAGTCTGGAGTCCCCTATAATCACCAGATCTTGGACGTTTTGGTTGATAGCTTGATTCAACCCTTGCCAAAGTGCCAATGCTTCTGCTATGTTGTTTGTTTCTATTCCTAGTCCCCAGGCATAGGTAAGTTCTAGTTGTCCGTTGGGGCTTACTAGGACCCCTCCTCCACCTTCCACCCCTAGATTTCCTTTGGAGGCTCGGTCAAAGAACAATATATGCTTGTTTCTCTTTCGCTTCCATTCCTCGAAGTCCTCCTCCTCCTTCCGAATTTCCCATGTTTCCTGTTTTAACTTGTTGCATGTTTGCTATGAGTGATCCCTAATTTTGAATCTTTTAATCCATTGTTCCTCTTCTGGCTCTAGGGGTCCCGAGTTCTATGCTTTACAGAAGTAGGGGGGACTTTCTCCAAAGTAGGCCTTTATCTTTGTTTCTACTTGTGTTGGGTTACTTTTGGTCTCCCTGAATAGCCTGTTATTCCGCTCTAGCTAGATCTTCCAAAGGATGAATTTTGGGAGTGTTCTCCAGAGAGTGGAGAGTTGGCCCTTTTTCATGGCCTGAAAGGGACACTGGGAACTCCAATTTCGGAGCAGGATGGAGGTATCTTGAGGTAAATCGATTGTTCCTGGCTTCAGCCCAAGGACCAATTTCCATACCTCCTTGGAGTACGCGCATTGCAGGAGCAAATGGTCTGAGGTTTCCCCCTCTTGTGAGAAGAGATGACATCTGTACAGGCCTTCCCATCATCTTCTTCTCAGATTTTCTCCAGTTAGAATACCTCCATGTAGAGAGTTTCAAAGGCTTCTGTCGTAGTTGCTTTTATGCCTTCAAAATATGATATAATATGGTCTTGTACATGAATTTCATTGACCATCTTGAACTACTTCCTTGCCTCAACTTATTTGTGGAAGTAACTGATGTTTTTGTCTCCTGCTTCTAGCCAGAGGCTTCTGTATTTATGTTGCCAGTACCTTTCCTCCTCTCTACAGGCTTGATGTCATTTCCTTTGGAGGTGGTCCTCTTGGTGCAGAGTTTCCTGAGTTGTCTCTTGTTCTTCCATTTCCAGCTGGTGATTTTCGAGCTGTTTTTGGGCTTATTGACGTTTAATAATTGGATTCGTTTGGGTTTTTGCCCAAGATTTGAGTGCTACCTTGAGCCTCCTACATTTTTCTTCCCAAACAAAAAAAGTTGATCCTCTAACTTTCTCATTCTATATTTTGGTAACCATGTCCTAGAAGCCTTCATATTATAGCCAGAATGGGCTAAATCTGAATGGGATAGGCCCTAGATTCCTGTCATGCGAAAACTTTAACAGGATTGGATTATGATCTGACAAACTGTGTGAAAGGATAGAAGTTGAGGGTGTGAGGCCCAAGAGCATAAAGGAGCTTTGGACTAAGAACTTGTCTAGCCTCGCTGCAATGTGCCCTAGTCCTACTCTCTTGTTTGACCACGTGTATTTACCCTTAGTTGGTTTGGCATCCTCTAGTTCCCATTATGACATGATGTCTTCTAATCATTCTCTTGCTGGGTCTCGCACAATGGATCCACCTTTTTTCTCGACCGCAGCTAGTGTCACATTGATATCCCCCCCCAATAATGATGTTTTCTAGGTCATTTGAGAGTAGAAAATCTTTAATCGAATCCCAACAGTTTCTTTTTTCATCCAATAAGACCGAAACATAGAGGTTTAAGAGACTTACCAGCCGACCTATTTCTTTGTGTAGAAGACTAGTGTAATTCCAATGCATGCATGTTTCAAATCTGATTAGGTCAAACTTCATGGTGTCCCAGAGGGTTCCAAGACCTCCTGAGGCACCTCTTGCACTTACTGTTATTCCTTGTCTTTTTTTCCATAGGGATTTTGTTGCTTGGAGGAAGTCTTGTTCCTCCATCTTGGTCTCCTGAATTAGAAGGATCTCGGTCTTTGACATCTTGATTATATCCTTGAGGGATTCTTCCTTTATTCTGCTACCAAAACCCCTACAATTCCAAGATGTTAGTTTCATGATTTACCTTGGGGGGGTGGGGTATGGGCTCCTTGAAGAGCCATGGAGTGCTTCCTTGTCGTCCTTACATTGATCAATTGTCTGATTGTTGGTTTCGAGCCACTAAGGACGTCTTTGTATGTCTCCTTTTCTCTTTCTTCTTTCTTGGATTTCCTTCCTCTGCCTGTTTTTTTAGGAGTGACAATGGAGTCACTAGTGCCCTCATAGTCACTGTCTGAGGAGACTTCTCCCAATTCCACGTCTAGGATGATCTCCTTCTCTGCGATGGTCTTTCCCTGCCCCTCTTCCCTTTCGGGCATTGGCTTCTCTCGGGTTCCTGGGGGTGTCTTTTCTTGTGTTTCTTCTTCAATTGGTTGGGCTTCCTTTGGTTCTTCACCTGTCATTTTCTCTGGATGTCCTTGTTCTAGCACTCTGAAACTGTTCTCTGCCACTGCTTCTGACTGATTTCCTTGCTCCTTGGGGTGTGCAAGGATTGCCTTTTCATTCCGTAGTCCTTTTGCCTTGGTTGGTCCTTTCCCTTTTCTGGACTGTTTCCAGCCTTCTCTATCTTCCTTCTCTTTGCTTGGGTTTTTGGGGCAGTTTCTCTAAAAGTGGCCGTATTCATGGAATCCCCTGCATCTGAATGGTAGTTGTTCGTAGTCGAGATTTTGGTAGTGCTTCCATTCTCCAACCTTTAACTTGATTGCCTCATGAAGGCCAACCTCTAGATCCACTTCCATGCAGATGCACGCACAAGAGTATTGGTCTTTGGGGTTTGCCCTGTCAATATATTGCCCGAGCCCATTCCCTATTGCTTGGAGCGAACTGGGGTTCCAGCAGTGGATCGGGAGATTGGGTAGCTTGACCCAGACTGGGATGTCCTTGGGCACTTCCACCGCAGGATCGAAGCTTGGTGTCCAACGATTCAGGTATATCCCTTGAGTTCCCATAAAATACAGGCCATTCCTGAAGATGAGATATCTGTCTTCCTAAGAGATGAATTCAAAGATGAAGAATCCTCTTCCCACCGCATAGCAAGTTACACTGTTCTGGATCAACGAACGCCAGTTCCTTTGGATCCAGTTATCTGTAGATCTAGTTGACGACCAAAGGCCCATGAATTTCCCTACCAATCCATGATCGGACAAAGAGATTGCTACCCGCATAGGATGATCCAGAGGCAATTCAATCTTAGGGATCGAGTCAAGCTTCTTAATGAAGCTAGGGGTAGCAGCTAGGGGGAGCTTCTCTCCTTGGGAAGCCAGGAGCTTACGGAAGGAGGCTTCAGTTGAAGGAGGGGGCGAGGGCTCCCCTCCTCCCAAGGCTGCCCTTGCTGTAGCTGAGGCACTTTAGATTCGGAACCCTAGGCGGTCCTCAGAGAAACGATTAGACAATAGATTTTTTTTTTTTATTTAGAGTAGAAGTTACTCCTATATAAAGGAAACCAATAAAAATCCTCTCTTGAATTTAAAGTTCAAGTAATTTTGAATGTTTTTATACAATGGGAGCACGTGGAATGTGGGATTGATTTATATTAATAAGTGAGAATGTTTTTTATTATTTTATTAATATTGTGGTTGATAAATTACTTTATATAAGTTTTTAATGGATATATATTATTTTGTTAAAGGAAAAAAAAAGATATTTATAGAGAGATTAGAGTTTATTTATGATCAAGATACATTAATTTTAAGGAGTTGATTTAATCCAAATTTTAACTCTACTTGAATTTTTATCTCAAACATAATGATGGGGTCATCCAAGCTTTGGGGTATACTATTGGAAGTTACCTTTGCAGTGTAAGGATCCCTCCCACCTAGCTCAAAGTTTTCTCCCATTAGAATACTGTTGAGACAGATCATCATACCCCTCAAGAGCAATGTATTTGCCAATTCTACTCCTTAGAACCTGAAATTGATGACCATTTTTTAATAAGATGCTCTTCCTACTATAAGATCGGAGGATGATTCTTTTTTCTCGTTACAGATTCACTTGGTTTTCTCCAAACATTCATGGCTTATGAGGTCTAGAGATGCTTATTCCTTTTCCTATGGGAGTATTTGACCTTTGTCAATGACTAACTTCAGGCCAGTTCTCCACATTGATATTCACCGAGTTGATTACATCTTACTTCCACAACTTTGAAACTAGTTATAGGAAGAGGTATTGTTGCCACCTTTATACACACCTGGGTGACATGGAAGAAATATTAATCCCACTTGGTGTGTCCTTGGGGGAAAGTCTTGAGTCAAGGTGTTGTCACCTGATCCTCGACTCCTCCGTCTAGGCAAACTCCTAGCAAAACCAAGGGGGGTAGTCCCTAAAGAAAATACTATGGCTTAAACTAATCTAAGCAAAGGAATAATTCTAGGAATTTTATTGCAAGTAAAGACAAGTATATCAAAACAAATCTTACACGAGCAGTATATGATACTCATTCATTCATTCATAAATAAGATAAAAGCTTGATGTAAAGAGATATTCAATACATAAAATAGTTGCATAAAATGTGATACATGATACAAATTATTTGCAAGTAATAAACCACAAGCTTACTAGACAATCACGAATATAATGAATGAAAGTAAACTCTTGCGCATATAAAATTGTAGCAAAGATACGTGTAAATAATGAGACCAATACCTTAATGAGATCGTGGGTTGCTGAATGAAACACGTGCTTTTTGATATTTCCTTTGAAATTTTTAAAGTAAGTTAGTGAGATATGATTATTATTGCATGGAAATAAAACTAATTTAAATATGGCCTCCAAGAGGATATTTCTTAGCATGGAAGTTGAGCTTGCCGAATATCCAACATGTGGAATATCCCTCTTATTTTGCACACAAGTTCAAGAAAATATGGGAGATCCCACAGGGAGAAACTATATCTCAAAGTTCCCACTAGATTTCTTACACAAATTCTCTTACGTTTCCATACCAGAAATAACTCCTAAAGATTGTCCTAGTTAATCTAATCCGCAGTGACCAGCCCGATGTGTTTGAAGCTTACTCCCAGAAGGTCGAGGCAAGCTCACAACTAGAAGGGTCAAGAACATGCACCGGGATTTGAGGGGAAGGTTTATTTTAAACAGAAAGTAAAATACTGAAAAGTATTTTTTTTTTAATTAAGCTATTGTCCACACTGTCCAGCCTCTTGCGAGGAGCTGAGGAGATGAGTTTATTTTCCAAATTTAAATCTAAATAAAGTTGTAGTGCTTTGTGATGAATTATAAGATTAATTTTAGTTATACTTAGATGTGAAAATTGAATCTAAGCTAAAATATTAAGAATTGAGACAATCACCAAAACACCGTTCCCTCCTAGGGGGATGAAAAGTGGGAGTTTGAAGCCCCATTAATTTATTAATGAAATTACAAAACTCTCTTTTAGGATGACTTGTGACCATTCATTAGGGGGGTCACAAGTGCTTGCAAATTTTACAATGAGTTTATTGATCAAGAGGGTGCTCCCGGGGGTCCCGAAAAGTCCAAATCTGCCCAAAACAGACATAGTTTCCCCTTGGCTATTCACAAACCTGAAAAAAAAAACAAACAAACAATGGAAAAAGATGCCCAAAAACACTTTGGAAGTATCTTAGACTTATGTCAGTAAAACCCAAAAAATTCTAAGTAAAATGCTAAAGAAAAGGTACACAAGGAACTAAGGAAAACAAGCTAGAAAGCTTGCCTCCTTAGGGTTTTTGATTGTTGTTCTAAAACAACAAATTAAAGGCACTTAGATTTTCCAAATATTCAAAAAAGATCTTGAAAAAGGACTACTCTTTAACCTTTAAAATTTAGAAGAAAATTTGTTAAAAGGAGACCTTTTCCTATGCTAGATCTAAACTTTAGATAAAACTTGAAAGTATAAAATTAGATCTAACTTAAGCTATGCATGCAAAGTAAGATAGAAAAGATTTAGATTTAGGTTTTAGATCCTAACATTTGCATGCAATGCAGTAACCAAAAGGAAAGTAGAATTTCTTTGAGAAAGAGAGAAAGAATAGCTTGTAAGCCTTGGAATCCTTAGGCAATGGGGTATTTAGATGGATTAAATAGGGACTAAATATTTAGATCCTTGAAGTTATGAAGCAACAACCGAGTTCCATTACTACTCCAAGCTATGAGAACTTGTAAGTTTTAAAATATTGCAATAAAATTTGTTAACAAAAATTGGTGTCACCTACAAAAGAGACTTGAAGAGTATGTTAGTTAACCGAAACATGCATACAAATCAAAGCCTCTAAATATAAATGAACAATAGTATTAACATGAAGCTAGATAATATCCTATCCTATAGAGTGATAACGCCCTACAAAAGGCCAAATTAACAAATCAAAAGAAGAACTTAGGCAGGAATTACCCCATAGATTAAGCATAAATGACATCAAACATCCACACACATGTATAGCGCACCTTCTTGACCTCCAAAGTCTCTTTATTCCAAATGAAAGTATTACAATAATATACAACCACAAAAAAGACTCCCGAACTCCAACTAGTCTACAATGGAGAGGTCGACTTTCTTATATAGCATGAGAGAGTGATGTTTCCCAAGAAGGAGGGCGAGTTATCTCTAAGGAAAATCGTGATGTTTTCTCATCACAAGGTCGAGTAATCTTAAGCATGAAAGTGTGATGTTTCTGAAGCATGGGAGAGATGTTTCCTTCCCCAAATGTGAAAGGACATGTTTCCCATTTATAAGGGCGACTCAACTCAAGGATGATGAAGATGTTTCCAAAGAGAAAAAGAGTGACCAAATAAAAAAGTGTGCCTTTCCTTTTTGGATGTCCAACTCCTGACAAATCTCTTCCAATTAAGTCACTTTCCACTTCAGAAAACTTTCCACCACTTGACTAGACCATATAAACAAGGAAAACATGTCCCAGACATGTTTCCTTGATTTAAGGATTGCTGGTTTTTCCTTTTATTTATTTTTTATGACCATTTTAGTGAGTAAAATTAATTTTAAGTGAATAAAAATCACTAATTTCACTCACAAAGTGGATACTTAGGTAAAGTGTGTATTCTGAGTGTAAAAAAAAATACCTCCAAGGCATATAATTCCTTCTAATACCACTTTTTTAACTTATGACTTATTTGCAATTAAAATATCTCGTTTAACGGTAAATTTTTTATTAACTGAAAAAAAAAATAAAAAAATCTTAAGGGGGACTTAACACATTTCCATGAGACTTTAGGATAGTGCTTAGCATCGTTACATACATAGTACTCTAGACTTAAAACACTCCCCAAGTCATATCTACTAGTACAATTACTCCAACTTTAGAGGTTATTGAGTGAAAAAACTCGAAAATTATAGATTGCTTAAAGAGAAAAATATAATTAGCGAGTAAATAAAACACTCTAGAGTAAAGTACTAGTGTCTAATCCTTTTACAAAAATCACATGCTTAAGTAATTTTATTACAATTCCCTGTAGGGTATCGAAATGTGGTAAAAAGTCGAAAAAGGGCGATATTGGCTAGTTGGACTTCTGAACTCTGAATTCTAAACAAGTATTTGTTCAATCTTTGGCGGCTCATCTGCAAGTCCATCCTAGTATAATTTGGTGGATAAGATTGACTCCATATGGGGAGGTGTGCTTGATCTTTTAGAAAAAAGGAGAGCATGCGAGAATCCAGAATCGATAACCTACATGACAAATGTCTCGCCAAAAAGAACATCAGCGCGATAGGCATATATAAACCAAAAATGAAAATACAAGTTACACTAGAATAGAAGAAAATGAAATGGTAAAGAAATGAAAGTTAAATACAAGGAAGAAGGGTTAGAGAGATATGTTAACAAGGATGCCCCATGGTCATAAAATATCATCATTGAAGACCAATTTGAAAAGTTGTCTGATCACTGGTAGATTTAACCTTTTCATTGTCCAACTGGTTGAAGTAGAAAACAATTGATCCAACCAAGTCATGGATGCCATAAGACCTGAGATGTATGAAAATTCCTTGGCTGGGATGACTCGTTGAAGATCCTTTTCCAAGTTTTATTAACTTGGAGTTTCTCTTGAGAATAGACCACCCAAGAAACATGTGTGTTTCTTTATTCAACCAAACTTCAAAGTTTGGCAAGCCTTGTAATTTTTTTATGAATTTTTGAATTGGAATCTCATGGTGGAAACCCAACGACTGCTCATAATAATATGGAATTGATAAAATGAGGTTATCTTCCATTTTCCCATTATCTGTTATTAAGTCCTATGATAGTTGAGAGATTGGAACTAGAACTATCTAGGAATCTGCTTTACTGTTTTCATCAAAGCTGTCGAAGATATTCTTTGAAGAGATGGGTTCTTCGGGAGGAGGGTGGGGATTTGAATTATTTGGATTCAAAAACTTCAAACTCAAATTCCTTTGTTTCTTCCTGAATAGTTACTGACTCATCTATAGGCTCTTCCAGAATTTGTAGGTGAAATTCCCTTTCTTGTTCACTGTGAAGCTCGAGCTCTATAAGGTCCAAATATTCAATAAAAGCTTTTGCCTCTGCAAGGCAAGCTTCCATGGACCTTAAATGTTTTTCATAGATAAAATCCATGGCCTGAATGACTTCCTTAAACTTCTTACTGGAATCTGGGGAAACATCTATCTTAGTATCTGGACTGATTGCCTTTATATTGAAGAAATTGAGCATAAGAATATTAGGACAAGAAGATTGGCGGAAAAAGGCCTCAAGCCATAATTCTCAACATTGTATTCATTTTAATAATACAAATATATAATACAATAATGAGACCACCTCAATTGTTCTCACATCGACACCTCATCAGGAGATAAGGTAGGAGGAGGACATATAGGAATCTAGAAACACAGTTAGGATAACAACTATATCCTAGCATGTAAAATATACAAAGGTGGTATATTAAGACTTAATGATTGTATATGAGAAAGAGGCTAACATTCCCCCCCCCTCAATCATAAGTCCAAACAACAATACCAACAAAGAAGGTGCATAAGTTGGTATATCTCCATGTCTTCATGCTGAAACTCCTGAGTTGAGCCACAATGAAGAACTGCCTGAAAAATTGCCAAATCTAGATGCTAAGAAATCTGGAAAACCTCACTGTGTAATCATGTGAGCCAGAATGCCAACAATTTGTTCACTGATGTGAACTCCAATATGATGAGAGTGAACAAAGAGAATTGAATCAACTGCAATTATGACACATCCATGGAAATGCCTGACAACTGAATCAATGCCAAGCAACAATGCAGAAGGATCCATATATCCTCTGCTAGGTCCAATGACCATCTAGGTGAACCAAATGTCCACATCATTGCTCTCAAAATCAACATCCTTGTGTATGATTCAATATAGAACCATCATTTTTCCAAAGTCTTCCATCTACAGATTGCAGTTTCCCATTTGGAAAATTTCATGCCCATTTGGCATATTTGATGTTTGTTGTTGTCGAAAAACTTTCTGTTTGACAACCACCTTCAATTCCATCATCAATTCCCCCCTTTGTCAGCTGAAAGGAGAGACCACAAGTGGTTTCATGAACCATTGTCACTAGAATTTTGAACTCCCCCCCTTAAGGTGCATGCGAGTTTCATCATTGTAATCCCTCCTTCTAGGCTCAAGAGAGTACCATACTTATTCCATTTGAATACAAGACAAAGTGGGCATGTGGGAAAAAACCACATGTTACCTCATCTCGTGAGGGCCATGCTCGAAAAATACGCCATAAGGGGACCACTTATGTGAGGTACAAAAATGTTATGTGCTACAATATTAGTCTTTACTCGAGATTGAATTCTTCGGCACCACTTATATAATCGCTTAGTTGTTGATGACCATTGCCAAGGATCAATCCACTCATAGTGAATCTTTAATATTGCAAGTTTCTTCAGTATTGAACATCTGTCTGAAGAATGGTTATGCTTGCCACAATGCTGGAAAGGATGGAGATAAAAACACTCATTATCCTTATGACCAACTCGATTAAAATGTTGGCACTTATCATTCTGATGCTGAACTTGAATAGGTGAAGTTGAAGCTTCTTGAAGGAATCCATCGCTCACAAACAAAACTGGTTTGGAGTAATTTGGAATATGAAAACTGTTTTGATTTTCATATCCTAAGCCATGTTGATTCCTATTGAAGTGTAATTCTTCACAAGGTCTAATGATGGGCTTGGAAAGATCATGTTGTACTTGATGACGTGCTTCACATTTACTTTCACTTATACTTGTTGTATCACTTTGTGCTTTGTCATCTTCTGCTTTCGATTTATTTTCATTAGAATTTGCTTCTGAAGTTGGCTTGCTGATGTTCTCCTTCACCGACTGTTGATCCTCATTATCATCATTATCATTGTCATAATAGAGAGGGTTGTTCTGAACAAAAACCAGTTCAAAAAACTTCACTGGCTGTTGACTTTTGAGTTCTATCAACTTATCATTCAATAGATATGATTGTTCTTGTAGAAGTCTAACTTTAGCTTGCGTCACTTGCAAACAAGTTAGCACTGATTGAAGATTTGTTTTGTTCAATATTATTGTGTTGTCTTCAATAGTGTTTATTAGAGTATCCAGAAACTCTAATAATTCATGACTTCGCTCCATTTGAACACGCTCACTTGAACTTCATGCTCGCTTGTACTCACTCACTTGAACTTTCTTCCAGGAAGAGGAGGATGTCGGTTACCACCGAAAATGCATCCCAAAGTAGTGATGTTTACAATGATTTGAGTTAAAGTACTCAACCTTGTCAATTTCGACTCAAAATTACAATGAATCTTGGGTGTCGGGCTCAACCGAGAATGCACCCAATTACAAATTCAACTTCACTTGATTTATAAAGACAAGTAAACTTACCAATTGACTATTTGCAAGTTACAATAAATCATGATTCTTAAGTTGTATTAATCTTCAAATTTGAATGTGTTTTGGAGCTTTAGAGTCCAGCCCACCTTTGATGTGTTGCACCTTTCATTAATTGCTTGATTAACATGAATTTGTGCTTGTATGTTGTGTTAAATGATGAATTGCAAGTATATTATGTCAACACTAGACATAATGACATAAAGATTCCATGAAAATCTTACCATCACACACAACACAATGTGTACCTAAGATCCCCTTATTCAATTTCAGGTGGATCTAGGACACCAACCACAACAAAATAAATCTTCTTATTAATTTTGCAAGATTACAATGATATTTTATTTTGAATCCACATAATTGTGTCCCAATCAACATAAGTTCCCCACTACAAAATCTTTTAGGGGCTTGGCCTTGACCCTCTAAAAGTCTCGTCAAAAAAGAGTGTGAGAGAGTATTGTACTGGAATCTTCTCAACTCTTGATTTCAAGATTACAAAATTGGCTATTTTTTTTACAAATCACCCTCTTGTCTTCACAATTACAAGTGAAACTTCCAAAATTTGATAAGTAAATTTCTTCTCATATTACCCCTTAAAAAAACAAAATTAATAAAATATTACTTAAAGATATGGCATGCCCTTAGAAACCCGTGCGTGCATTGAAATTTTCACCCAAAAAAATATAATTTGACATTTTGTTTTTTGGTCCTTATGCCTCCACTTTGGCAAATGACATTTGTCCTTTCTTTACTTCATAAAAAGAAACATGTTTTGCCATTAAAAAATCGACTTACCATATATCAACTCCAAGATAAATTAACTCTGATCAATTGCGCTTCTTTCCACAGTATTTGACACGTTGATATCAGAGATTTCGAAGTCCACAGGCACGCTGAACTCGATTGCGCAATGATTTCCCTTGATGTTGGCCAGATTTCCTGGAGCGACTTTCTTTGATCATGGATATGTATCCAAAGCACCAATGGGATCTTCACGATCTAGTTTTCCCTATCAGTGATCTATTGACCTCTAAAACCTTGGTCTCGATCCACCAAGAACTACGATCTCCTATTTACAAGTTGTCTATGATCGGGTTTCCTCTGCGATTGGGTTCCCTTTGTGATCTACCAAGGAGCAAGCCTCAAGAAAAAGCGTATATTAGGTTTGAAGGAGTGATATTAGACTGTAGCAATTTTATTACTCAAGGAGTACTTTGAAAGAGGTTGTAGATATATAAAATCTATTGGTCTGGATAACAAGAAAATAGATACCATCCATAATGCTTCTTAGATACGATAGAAGGAATTTGAAAATCGCTTTCCGGAGAAGAAATTTGTTGATCGATGTGTATCACTTTAGATCCATACAATTCATTTCAAATTTGTGTAAATAAGACAAAATTGGTATAGATCTATCCGTTTACCAGTGAGCTACTATCATCACTAGATCACACCAGATCACTAATTGCTGAGCAGATCTGATTTCCAATTTTATCAATCAACTATGATAAAATATTCGGTAACTGCAGGATCAGTTTAGATCTTCAATGGAGAGGATCCTTATTTCTATGTTGGATAAATTGTTGGACACATAATTGGATCGCTATTCTGGTGGAGATCAGATCTGATAGGAGGTATGAATGCCTTGTTTTCCAGATTTGACAACAAAAATAAACCTCAGTGACAAGGTAGACCTTGAAGATTATGTATCTCAACTTGATAAAATCAATGTTGCATAGATAACAACAATTTGCCAAGAAGCGAGAATGTACACAAATTTAAAAAATTATGTCCATAATCGATAGGATGAATCTTGTTGTCAAAGTGGATATGGAAAATCCATCTAATAACATTTTTTCAAAGGACAAATGGACTTAGTTCTTGCATATGGATAGAACTATTGCGACC
This sequence comes from Picea sitchensis, assembly GCA_010110895.2. Taxonomy (NCBI): domain Eukaryota; kingdom Viridiplantae; phylum Streptophyta; class Pinopsida; order Pinales; family Pinaceae; genus Picea; species Picea sitchensis. The sequence continues at coordinate 331,242 of SNQJ01S0003908.1, read as the reverse complement.
GTCATAATTTTATTTTAACAGATGTAGATCTGTGCATTATATATAAAAGCTTTCTCTATGTATGAATCTCCACGTATAGATTTGTAGAAACACATGATAGATCTATATATCAATTTGATAAAATATAGAGAAAATTTTGAATAAACAAGATGTTACTTATCTCTCATAAGACCTTAAGGATCTACCGAACAATGATGCAAAAAACCTTTTACAGTTGCAAGAATTGTATAAAACATGTTTGGCATGTCAAGACCATTGAAACAAATCTCCCACATCGTCCATTCAATTCTTATTGATAACTTTCATAGGTTTATTCAGGCCCTAGAAACAATATAGCTCTGATACCAATTGAAGAAATTGAGCATAAGAATATTAGGACAAGAAGATTGGCGAAAAAGGCCTCAAGCCATAATTCTCAACATTGTATTCATCTTAATAATAAAAATATATAATACAATAATGAAACCACCTCAATTGTTCTCACATCGACACCTCATCAGGAGATAAGGTAGGAGGAGGACATATAGGAATCTAGAAACACGCTTAGGATAACAACTATATCCTAACATGTAAAATATACAAAGGTGGTCTATTAAGACTTAATGATTGTATATGAGAAAGAGGCTAACATCTTCTCCTTCCATTTTTCCATAAAAGCATCAATCAATTCATTTAAGTTTTAACATGTTTATCCTTACGTTTTGTAAACCAATCAAGATCATCACCATCAAAAGATAAGATAAACAATTTCATTCCCACATCTTCATAAAAGGCATTGCAACACCATTTATTAAAGCAATGGGAAACTTTCGTAACATGACATCTAGCATTGACAACATTATTACTTTGGAAATAAGGCAAATTTTGTAAAGCTTTTTCTGGAATCACATGTGGATAACCACTTATTGGAGAAAAACCAATAGGTTTATAAATATCATCCATTTCTAAACTAGATTTATTCAGCAAAAAGAAAAAAAATCTAACAGAAATGGACTGGGACCCAAAAATTATTAAGGATCCTATGAGAAGAAAGATTGGCTAACCTCCTCCAAAAACCCTTTCTGGTTCAAGGATGAAGCTAAACAAACCGTGAGTTCCTTCTTGCAGAATACTTTGTCAAATTATTTTGAAGTGGAGTCGCCACATGATCAATTTTATTCTAAACAAACAAGAAGCATCAAACAAAGCAAAAACAAAAAGGAAAACACAAATCCGTACTTCGGGAATATAAATATTTATCCTCGACAACAACACCAAAATGTTGTCGCCTTTATACACACCTCGGTGACGTGGTGTTCATTGGGGGAAAGTCTCGAGTCAAGGTGTTGTCACTTGATCCTGGACTCCTCCATCTAGGCCAACTCCTAGCGAAGCCAAGGGGGGTAGTCCCTAAAGAGAAATACTATGACTTAAACTAATCTAAGCAAATGAATAATTCTAGGAGTTTTATTGCAAGTAAAGACAAGTATATCAAAGCAAATCTTACACTAGCAGTATATGATACTCATTAACTCATTCATAAGATAAAAGATTGATGTAAAGAGATATTCAATACATGAAATACTTGCATAAAATGTGCTAAAGGATACAAATTATATGCAAGTAATAAACCACAAACTTATTAGACAATAAAAAATATAATGAATGAAAGTAAACTCTTGCTTATATAAAATTGTAGCAAAGATACGTGTAAATAATGAGACTAATGCCTTAATGATAACATGGGATGCTGAATGAAACACGTTCTTTTTGATATTTCCTTTGAAAATTTTAAAGTAAGTTAGTGAGATATGATTATTATTGCATGGAAATAAAATTAATCTAAATGTGGCCTCCAAGAGGATATTTCTTAGGATGGAGGTTGAACTTGCTGAATATCCAACAAGGAGAACATCCCTCTGATTTTTCACACAAGCTCAAGAGAATATGGGAGATTCGACATGGAGAACCTACATCTCAAAGTTCCCACCAAATTTCTTACACAAATTCTCTTACGTTTCCATACCAGAAATAACTCCTAAAGATTGTCCTAGTTAATCTAATACACATCGACCAACCCGGTGTGTTTGAAACTTACTCCCAAAAGGTCAAGGTAATATCACAACTAGAAGGGTCAAGAAAATGCACCAAGAGTTGAGGGGAAGGTTTATTTTAAACAACACTTAAAATATTGAAAAAGTAAATGTTTTCTAATTAAGCTATTTGCCACACTGTCCAAACTCTTGCAAGGAGTTGAGGGAACTGTTTTATTTTCCAAATTGAAATCCAACTAAAGTTGTAGTGCTTTGTGATGAATTATAAGATTAATTTTATCTTATACTTAGATGTGAAAATTGAATCTAAGCTAAAATTGCAAGAATTGAGACAATCATCAAAACATCGTTCCCCCCTAGGGGGATGAAGAGTAGGGGCTTGAAGACCCACTAATTTTATTAATGAAATTACAAAACTCTTTTTTTGGATGATTTGTGACCATTCATTAGGGGGTCACAAGTGTTTACAAAGTTTACAATGAATTTATTGATCAAGAGGGTGCTCCCCGGGGTCCCAAAAAGTCAAAATCCGCCCAAAACAGGTAGAGTTTCCTCTTGGCTGTTCGAAAACCTGCACAAAACATAAATAAAACAAGGACAAAAGATGGCCCAAAATACTTTGAAAGTGTCTTGGACTTATGTCATTAAAACCCAAAAAATTCTAAGTAAAATGCTAAAGAAAATGTACAAAAGGAACTAAGGAAAACAAGCTAGAAAGATTGTCCCCTTAGGGTCTTTGATTGTTGTTCTAAAGGAAGAAATTAAAGACACTTAGATTTTCCAAATAGTCAAAGAAATCTCTTGAAAAAGGACTACTTTTTAACCTTTAAAATTTAGAAGAAAACTTGTTAAAAGGAGACATTTTTCTATGCTAGATCTAAACTTTAGATAAAACTCGAAAGTATAAAATTAGATCTAACTTAAGATATGCATGCAAAGTAAGATAGCAAAGATTTAGATTTAAGTTTTAGATCCTAACATTTGCATGCAATGAAGTAACAAAAAAGAAAGTAGAATTTCTTTGAGAAAGAGAGAAAGAATAACTTGTAAGCTTTGGAATCCTTACACAATGGGGTCTTTAGATGGAATAAAAAGGGACTAAGTCTTTAGATCATTGAAGTTGTGAAGCAACAACCGAGTTCCATCACCACTCCAAGCTATGAGAACTTGTAAGATTTAAAATCTTGCAATAAAATTTGTTAACAAAAATTGGTGTCACCTACAAAAGAGACTTGAAGAGTATGTTAGTTAACCGAAACATGCATACAAATAAAATCCTCTAAATATAAATGAACAATAGGATTAACAACAAGCTAGATAATATCCTATCCTATAGAGTGATAACACCCTGCAAAAGGAATAATTAACAAATCAAAAGAAGAAATTAGGCAGGTATTATCTCATAGATTAAGCATAAATGACATCAATCATCCACACACATGTATAACACACCTTCTTGACCTCCAAGCTCTTTATTCCAAATGAAAGTATTACAATAATATACAACCACAAGAAAGACTCCCCAACTCCAACTAGTCTATAATGGAGAGGTCGACTTTCTTATATATCATGAGAGAGTGATGTTTCCCAAGAAGGAGGGCGAGTTATCTCCAAGGAAAAGCGTGATGTTTCTAAATCATGGGAGAGATGTTTCCTTCCCCAAACGTGAAAGGAATTGTTTCCCATTTAGAAGGGTGACTCAACTCAAGGATAATGAAGATGTTTCCAAAGAGAAAAAGAGTGACCAAATAAGAAAGTGCGCCTTTCCTTTTTGGATGTCTAACTCATGACAACTCTCTTCCAATTAAGTCGCTTTCCACTTGAGACAACTTGCTACCACTTGAGTAGACCATAGAAACAAGGAAAACATGTCCCATACATGTTTCCTTGATTTAAGGATTGCTGATTTTTCCTTTTATCCATCTTTTATGACCATTTTTGTGAGTAAAATTAATTTGAAGTGATTAAAAATCACTAATTTTACTCACAAAGTGGATACTAAGGTAAAGTGGGTATTCTGAGTGTAAAAACTAATACCCACAAGGCATATAATGCCTCCTAGTACCACTTTGTTTTTTAACTTATGACTTATTTAAAATTAAAATATCTTGTTTTACGATAAATTTTTATTAACTGAAAAAAATAAAAAAATCATAAGGGGGACTTAACACATTTCCATGAGACTCTATGATAATGCTTAGCATGGTTATATACATATGACTCTAGAATTAAAACACTCCCCAAGTCATATCTGCTAGTACAATTACTCCAACTTTGGAGGTTATTGAGTGAAAAAACTCGAAAATTATAGATCGCTTAAAGAGTAAAATATAGTTCGCTTATGGATCACTTAAAGAGCAAATTATAGATCGCTTATTGAGTGAAAAACTTGAAAATTATAGATCGCTTATAGATCGATTAATGAACAAATTATAATTCAATCTTTGGCGGCTCATCTGGAAGTCCATCCTAGTGCAACTTGGTCGATAAAAAGTCTCATGGCCAATGTCCAAGCTCACATGATAGACGTACGAGGTGTTGTAGACCCAATGAGTTCGATGGCCTCACACCCATCACACATTTCTTTATGACCTTGAATTTTAAAAATGCTTCTCCAAAGCATTGAGCCTATGCCAAGAAACTTATTTATATTTGAACTTCATTATTCCAATCACATCGAATTGATACTTTTTAATATATTTTATTTTTCTTCTTTTATTTTTAAAATATTCTTTGAGATGTGTTTTGGTTTTTTCTTTATCATCTTTATATATGGTATTCTTTCCAATTTTATAAACCAACTTTAACTTTTAATAATTTAAATTAATACTTAAATTAAATTGTTTTGTTTGAAACAATTTTTATTTTTTATATTTCGTTGATTATCAATGCAATTAAAAAACTTAATATGAAAAGTAGGAGTAAGTTTTTCATGTTGTTTTAATTTCCTGTCCAATGAAAGTATGAACGTGCTTTAAAAAAACATATCTTAATTCAATTATATCCAAAAGGTTAAAGTGGTAAATTAGACATGATAAAGTAATATAGTATGCTCTTACCAACGAAAAAAATACTGGAAAAACTATAGACATGCATGAATCCTCCAAAGGAAAATAAACCTACGACCCTTGGAGACTACATGCCCATAGCGCTTTGTAACTTATGCTATAAGTTGGTAGCAAAGGTGATCGCTAATAGACTAAAACCTATTCTCTCGAGGTCACTGTCGAGTGAATAACTTGGATTCTTATAAGGCAGGTAGATATTGGATGTTATAGGGATGGTGCAAGAGTGTTTATACAGTGTAAAATTGAAAAATATGAAGGTTTTAATTTTAAAGTTGGAGTTAAAGAAAACGTACGACTGTGTAAACTGAGACTTTTTAAGATTGATCCTCATTCAAATGGGTTTTAGTTTGCCTTCTATTAACTCGATTATGAGTTGTGTAGTTAGCTCCTCTTTTGTTGTTCTTATAAATGGGGAGACTTCCCCTTTTTTTCAGAGTGACTGTGGTTTAAGGCAAGGTTGTCCGTTATCATCTTTACTGTTCATTTTAGTTTTTGAAAGTTTTAGCCCGTTGTTGAAAAAAGGCCAGACTAAGGGAAATCTGAGGGGGGTGAAGGTTTCCAGGATTGTAAAAATTCTCCACCTTTTCTTTGTTGACGACATCCTCATCATGACAAAGGCCTCCTTAAACGAGTGGTTGGAGATAAAAACCCATATAAATCTGTTCTGCTATGCTTCGAGGTTGAAAGTAAATATGAACAAATCTACTTTTCACCACTCGAGCATCCAAGGGGAGATGTTGGACAAGTTTAAAGAAGCTTTTTTCTTTTAATTTTGCCGACCTGGCTAAAGGCTTTAGATACTTGGGATATTTTTTAAAAGTTGAGAAAACAAAGTTTGATGATTGGAGATGGCTCATAGAAAAACTTGAAAAACATGATTGGAAACTAATGTAATAGGTGGTTATCTCTAGGGGGTCGTTCCATTCTTGTAAAAGTGGTGCTACAAGCTCAACCAGTTTACTGGATGGCTCTAGCGGCGGTCCATGTTTATGTTCTTAATAAGATTCGTCAATTGATCTTTGAATTCCTTTGGTCAGGAGGTAGTACTGCTCACCATTTCCATATTTGCAGCTGGGAGGTGCTAGCTAAACCAAAATATTTCGGTGGTTGCGGTCTTAGAAATATTTACCATTTTAACTGTGCGTTGGCTACAAATTCTTTGTGGCATGTCTTGACGAAGGATGGGATTTGGAACAAGGTGATTAAGGATAAATATCTACCTTATATTTTTGTCTCTACGTGGTTCAGATCGACCACGACTAATCAACCCTTTTCTTCGCAGACTTGGAAAAACCTATTAAACTCTCTTCCACTTATCACTCACTGGTTAAGTTGGAGTCCTGGAAATGGGCACTTTGTTTTAATTGGCCAAAACAAGATACTGGGCATCATGAACTCTTCACTGCTCTCACATGACCTTTTTTTGCTCTAAAGAATAAAAAAATCAGATATCTCTTTCAATCCAGTGCTTAGAACTCGAAGGGGTGCATTACTGCTCAGTGGAAAAGTAGTTTTGATTTGGGACTTTCGAGTGTTCTAGCTCTTGAATGGAGTTCTTTTTGTAAGGATTTAATTGGATCGGGGGTTCATCTCCAACAAAGAGAAGACAACTTACTCTGGACTGGTGGAGACAATTCGGGCTTACTATTTGTTAAAAATGTTTATAATGCTTTACAAAAAAAAAATTGGCAGCAACAATCTATAGGTTGGAGGAGGCATATATGGTCTTGGGATATTGCCTTAAAAATCAGACTTTTCACTTGGCTTGCAGTGGAGGATAAAATCCTAACATGGGATAACCTCATCAAAAAAGGTTGGGAAGGACCAAGCCTTTGCCTGTTATGTTCCAGGGATTCTGAGTCTGTCTTGCATCTGTTTGTCAAATGCTCTTTTACTCTTCAGGTGTGGCATTAGTTAAAATCTGCACTTCTTATAAGTTCTTCTTGGGAAGGTAACTCTTTATCAGACTGTTTTGATAGCTGGACTAAAAAGGAGTGGAACTTTAGTACCTTGCCCTCTTTGGCATTTTGGTTCATTTGGTTGGAAAGAAACAAGAAAATCTTTGAAAATTGTATTCCTTCCATTCAGACGGTTGTTTATAAAACTTTGGGAATGCTGGAAAACTCTGATGGTTTGGGGTCTCAGAAAGGGAAGTGTCTTAGGAACTTAAAGACTCATGTTTTTACTCTGTCTACTATGAGATGGTTTGATGGTGCAAGTCAAGAAAATGGGTTACTGAGTGGGGCATGGGGTGTTTTAAATTTTTTTGAAGACATTAGCTACAAGTGGACCCTCAATTGTGGCCCTGGTACAAACACAAGGGATGAACTTCTAGGTGTTTGAGCGGCATTAACTTTGGCATCCCAGCTGGGATTTGCTCAACTTCAAGTCTTTGTAGATTCAAAAAATGTGATTGAGTCGCTGAATTGTAGGGGAAATTTAAATGTTACCTCAGGATCTTGGATTTAGTCAAATCTTTCTGTACACTCCGGTTTGCACATATCTACAGGGAACGAAACTGGGAGGAAGATGGCTTATCTAAAAAAGCACTTCAGGCTCCAGAAGGGAAGAGAAAATTCAATAAATGGATAGAAGGACATGAGGGCCCCTCTCACTATTTGCATCTCTATTAGTGCCTGACCTTCTTTCTATGTTTTTGGAGACTGTGTTGTATTTTTGAGCATGTGTATTTTTATAGTTGGTTATGGAGGTTAAATCCTTCATAGTATTATAGGTTTCTATCCCGTATGTTGTGGAAGCTCAATAGCTAGGATATGGTCCTTTAAGCTCCTGCAGAGGTGGCAGTTTTTGATGGATCCCTCTTGATATGGTTTGGAGTTTGGATGGTTTTTGTCAATGTACATGTTTTTGAGAACACTATATATACTAATATATTGAGAAATTTTCTGCTGGAAAAAAAGAGAGAGTCTATTACGCAATTTATTGGAATGAAAAAATTAATAATCAATAAAAATATGTGTATCAAAAACTCACAATTTGGTCTTATGGTTCTCAATGACAGAAGGCAAAACATCTCGCCATTTTATATTTTTATATTTAATGATATGAATTGCATTTGCATTTTATATTTTATGATGAATTGGATAACCATGTGGATTGGCCATTCTCCCAATCTAATGTTGAGGTAAACATAGATACCTCTTCTAACCTTGGCTGAAGCTACCCACTTCTGAATTTCCACCTTCAAATAAAAGAAATAGTTTCTTGACATAAAATTACAAAGTATGAGGCTCTTACCAATACTCCACAATTTCCACATTCGAATAAAAGAAATAGTTTGGAATTTGACATAAAATTACAAAGTATGAGGCTCTTCCCAATACTCTAAATTTGATCATGGAAGAAGACAATAGACATTGGTGAAATTAATCTATGAAATTAATATTATGCCACACACTTCCATCCATCCCGTTATGATAAAATCTGTAATGGATTCACCTCGCAAGATGAGATATGTCATTGCACGATGGTTCAAAATCATTAATATTGCATTAACCATTCTGCATTTGAATCATTACTCTTCCATTGTGTGTAGTGGTGTCATTTAGTGGTTATGGTTTGAAATAATTATCACGAGAAATGACAATTAGATAATTCCTACATTTTTTCCTTATTGTCTTTAAAGGCAAATTGCAAGCTTTACTAGCCATTTATTCCCTAAGGTATACATTTTTTCCTTATTGTCTTTAAAGGCAAATTGCAAGCTTTATTAGCCATTTTTTCCCTAAGGTATAGATCTTAGGGAACATGAAAAAATTATACAAATTCGAAGCTTTCAACTAGCCTTTGGATTTTGAAGACTATTCTTTCAAGATATGCATCTTGAAATAATGCTTGATTGACCGCGTGACAGATTATTGCTATGGAGTCCCGAACCACTATTATCTTTTTAATTCCCATTTGCTTAATAGTTGATACCCCTTTGCTTAAGAGCTACAACTTTGACTTAATTATTGGTGGTCTCGCCTATTCCCCACACAAAATTTGTTTCATGATTTCATCTAAGGTCAAAGATGACCCCCCCACCCCCACACTTCCACCTCTAGTGGGTTCATTTATTAATGTTAGTAACCATGATATATTTGGCAATACGTGGGTTGATTGAGGCTTGTCCTAGTTGTGATGCCTTTGAGACTATGTCAACACGTCCCTTGCCACCCTATAGGCCCATGTTATATAACATACCTTATTGTGGTTTGCTTTTTTAAGTGTTACCTAGATAACTTTACATGCATCACCTCTACTTTAGTGATTGGGAGATATGGTAGCAAAATGACCATTAAAGTACATGATATTGAAAAACATCTACGGATTAATTGGTTTTCATTATTAAGTTTTTGGGTGGGATAAAAACAAACTATGTTGTGGAATTATATTATTATAATTTTTTTATTTATAATATAATTATAAATATAAGTTTTTATTTATAATATTTAAAATATAATTGTAAATCTTGATTATAATTTATATATAAATTAATGTTGATTTTTTTATATCATTATCATATATTTGAAAAATATGGTTGTTAATAATAAAGTAAATTAATAAGTGGATGAATATACTTTTTTCATTATTTTGATTTAATGTTTTATGAAACCCATTATAAAGATGAAACTAAACTCCTTACAACATTATGTTAGTTATAGAAACAAATTTATCCAAATGTATGTTATGAGGTTTTACACAAATACCAATTCAAATATTATTTCTATTTTGAACTCATCAATATGTTAAATGCTATTATCTCTTCCATAATTACTAAAAACATTATATGTTAAAACAAGAACAAGCATATCACCTTGTTTTAAAATAAACTTAATTATTACACAAAATATTTTACAATGTTATAAAAGTAGATTGTTAAATGCTATTATATCTTCCATAATCACCAAAGACATTCATATGCTAAAACAAGAGCAAACATATCACTTTGTTTTAGAATAAACTTAATTATTACACTAAATATTTTACAATGTTATAAAATGTTATAAAAGTAGATTGGACAAATATTGAAATTTGAAATTAAAATATAAATTATTAATAATTTAAAAAATATTTTGAATTTAAAAAATTTATAATTAAAATGAAATTGTTTCTTTTTAAATTTGAAAATTTATACATAAAATGAAATTATTCTTATTAAATTATTATTACTAATTATTTCTACTATATCAATTTAATAATTATTTCTATTATATCAATTTAATAATATTTAAATGTGATCAAGTGTTTCACCCATTAAATTTCATGGTATTGTACTTATTTTTAAATTACCAAATTATATATATATATAAACTAATAAAATTATTTTACTACTTTTATATCAATTATATTGAACATTGCAACACTCATTTATTGTATTTTTAAAATTTGTAAATAAAAAATAATACTTTCCTAATTTAAGAATGAAAAAAATATATTACATCACTTTCTTGTTATCTAATCAAATAATATAATAATGAAATGATATTTAAATTAAAAACTTATTTTAATAATAAATTGTTTAAAAATATTGTAAAATTTAAATAATCTTTTTACCACCTATAAAAATGAAACAATAAAAATAGTTTTCATGCTACCGATAGAATTAGGTGAAAAAAATAAAACAATAATAATAAGTCAAATTTTTTATATTTATCTTTAATCCATTAAATATTATTTTAAAAAATAATTAAATAATATAATAATCAAACGATATTTAAATTAAAAACTTATTTTAATAATAAATTGTTTAAAAATATTGTAAAATTTAAATAATCTTTTTACCACCTATAAAAATAAAACAATAAAAATAGTTTTCATGCCACCGATATAATTAGGTGAAAAAATTAAAACAATAATAATAAGTCAAAATCTTGATATTTATCTTTAATCCATTAAATATTATTTTAAAAAACAATTCCTTCACATCTTTCTTTATATTATCTGGATCTATAGTTTTTATTTATTTATTAAAGTAAAATTGTTGTATTTGATATTTAAAATAAAAATGTAGTTTTGAAACACTTACTTCTTTTAGCATATGTGAAATAGAATAAAAATGATACGTGAAATAGAATAAAAATGAGGACAAGCAAAATGTCAAATGTTATTGTGTTTATTTTTCTTATCTAGTTAAATTTTACATTTAATACATAAATAAAATTAGCTTTTTCAAAGTCTATTATGCTTTATTTACAAACTAACTAATACCATAATACCATGTGGCATATAACGGTAAATTGTTTTTTATTAGATTGAAACCTTGGTGTATGGCTTTTTAAAGCGTTTTGATAGTCCCATGATTCGGCCCGTCAGTTGGAGAGAGGTACACGTTTGTGGGGTGGATTCGTTTTTGGTGAATGAACGCATAACTTGGTCTTACCTAAGATTACGTCAATGTGGGGCCTACCCACGTGTTTAACCCCCATTATTTACATTCTTTTTTAAATAGAAATTTCACTTTTCTTTGCTTGGAATGATTTGGATTTTCTTTTAAACGTGAGTTGGATTTTGGATAAGTAGAAAAGATTAGTTTTTTTTTTTTTAATGCTCGGAAAAATTTATAATTTTATGCATCTAAAATGATCTAAAATTATATTTTATAGGTGTATGATGTACTTCCTAAATATGGGTAAAAGAGTAGAAAATAAGAATCCCAAAACAGCCCAAATCTAACTAAGAGTCACAAAAAATAGTTACAATAATACAGACTAGTAAGATCATGCATTTAAAGTTCAGATCTACACTGCACACCTAAAGAATGGACCTCAAAGCTTTGTCCCAACCATTGAAGAGAAGTAGAAAAACCCAGCAACCACAACACCAAGCTCCAGAACCCAATGCCAAAGACTCATAACCTGGCCACCAATACACCGAGAGAGGGAACCATCGAAAGAAGAAGGCCCCACGGATCTCTTCGAGAGGCATAGACCACCCAAAGTGACAAAATCCATAGGATCGGACATCAACAACCAAGCCACTGGTCACACATGCATGCATCGCACCAGAGCCAGACCCAATTCATTCACGGGAAGAAGGCGCACCAGCAAAAAAAATGAGCAACCCACAGGGACGAAGCCACAAGCAGGAGAAACGCCGACAGGGAGGCGCCCACGAAGCCATGCACTTGCAGAAGGGTTGCAGCTAGGGAAACCCTAGTCGCAGAGCCCCCTAGAAAACATTAGTGAATAATATTGATATTAATATAATAATATTGATATAGATATAATATAGGTTAAAATAAATAAAAATGAGTTAAAAGAGGAAAAAAATATAGATTTGGAAAATAGTTTGAAAAATGTATTATATAAGAAGGTACTTAATGAATAAAAAGTTGTAAAAAATGTTAATTGAAAAAAAAATTGTGAAAGTATATCAAAAGAAAACATCAATATTACATTGAAAACTTTAATGGATTAGAGGAGATCATAGTGTATAATTATTTGAAGATTAATATCCCATCTTGTGAAAAACATGTAATAGTACAATTAAGAATCAACTCACAAAGGTTGTAAAGTGAAATAGGAAGATGGGAACAATCCTAACTCTAAGAGTGATGGGAAGACTTTGTTAAGTATGTACAAATGAAGAAGTAAAAATTGAGTAACACTTTCTCCTACATTATGCAACATATGTATAAATCAAGAAAATGCCAAATTTGAATGAAAAAAATTATGAATTGACATTTTAAAAGGATTTAACGAAAGGTACTTAAATATTGGATGAGGACAAGATGTGAGCAAGAAGTAGATAGTTGATGGTAAAGTCCACTGAGCAACTAGCCTTTGATGTGGAAGGAAAAAACCATATCTAATTGATTAGACTAAGTTCATAATTTGAGTCCTACCTTTATACAACTAACTTTAAAATAATGAAAACATCCAAAATAAAAAAAACATACAACTCATTTAAAAACTCTACTTTGATGTGTATTGATGAATGATAAAACATTATACATTTTTCTATAATATCACAAAATTAACATTCCAAAATTAACTACATATTTGCAAACACTTTCGGTTAGAGAAACATTCGAAACACCTTTTCACTTACCAAAGAATTTTACGTGTGTTATACTAACCATACATGAATAAGCATGAATATCGACACGTTTTTATTTATTTTTAAATGTGTAAAAGAAAAGTATAACAGGACCATTTTACCTTCTCTTCTCTGTGTGTGATAACTCGCCCACTGTGGACTTCAACTAAATTCCCTCACGATAAATGTTAGGGACCGTAGAGTCGTTCTCAATTGCTTGTTTCATAAGTTAAGTCCATTAGCCCAGTTCCTAATATGACAATCAACATTTTGCCTTTTATACTATGTGGGTTACAACTATACATGAATTTTTTATATATATATATAATTTTTTCATGTATATTAAAGCAACAATTAATAAAATTATAATATATTAATAGTATGTTGGAACATTATTTTAAAATGTTGAAAAATAAAAAAAAATTATACATATTTGCAAACACTTTCGGTTAGAGAAACATTCGAAACACCTTTTCACTTACCAAAGAATTTTACGTGTGTTATACTAACCATACATGAATAAGCATGAATATCGACACGTTTTTATTTATTTTTAAATGTGTAAAAGAAAAGTATAACAGGACCATTTTACCTTCTCTTCTCTGTGTGTGATAACTCGCCCACTGTGGACTTCAACTAAATTCCCTCACGATAAATGTTAGGGACCGTAGAGTCGTTCTCAATTGCTTGTTTCATAAGTTAAGTCCATTAGCCCAGTTCCTAATATGACAATCAACATTTTGCCTTTTATACTATGTGGGTTACAACTATACATGAATTTTTTATATATATATATAATTTTTCATGTATATTAAAGCAACAATTAATAAAATTATAATATATTAATAGTATGTTGGAACATTATTTTAAATGTTGAAAAATAAAAATTATAATTATATATATATATATATATATATATATATATATATATATATATATATATATATATATTTAATAATGTATATTAAAGCAACAATTAATGTAATTACAATATATTAGAATATTATTTAAAAATGTTGGAACAATAAAATTTTATTTAAAATATTGAAACTTTATTTAACAATAATAATGTATATTAAAACAACAATTAATGCAATTACAATATATTATATTGAAAAACATTACAATATAATATATTGAAACATTATATAAAAATGTTGGAATAATAAAGTTTATTTAAAAATAATAATGTATATTAAAGCAACCATTAATGCAATTACAGCTTGAGAGATAGGATTAAAGAGTTAGAAGAAAAACTAACCAACAATTTGACCCTCGGTAATATGGAAAACAAATTAGATATCAAACCCATCAAAGAGGAAATGAATAAGCTAATCGAATTGGATAATGAGCGTAACAAAAGAGCCTTGAACCTCATAATTTGTGGTATAAAAGAACAACAAGAGGAGGATACACTAGCAATAGTAAAAGAAGAATTAAAAAATAAATCACAAATTGATACAACTTACCTCATAGAAGCAAAGAGGCTAG
>SNQJ01S0003908.1:273691-314375 GCA_010110895.2 Picea sitchensis | reverse complement strand
GTGCTCCTCACGGAGGAGCAGGCCATGCATGCCACCACCTCCCTCGTCGGGCGAACTTCGCCACGCTTCATTCTGCCCACCACCTCGACCTTCCTTTGCCGTCGCGCCTCCAGCATCGAACTCAACCTCCAATTCCGGCCAGGGGACCTCTTCCACAATGCAGCCCGGTATGTCGGCTTCCACTCCCGAATTGAGTTTGCAGTCCTCACTGCTAAACCTCCCTAAGTCGCTCTTCATCTCCATTGGCGGCAGGTCCTCCAGAGTCAGGTCCTCTTCGACAATGCAAGTCGGGTACAATTGCTCAGTGCCACCCTCCAGCGTGGCTGTATCCATGCTGCTGCAACCCATTTCTTCCTCGGCGATGGTGGAGAGCAAGGCTCGCTCCTCGGCTCGAGCCTTCTTCCTCAACAGAGAAGTAGCCACGACAATAGCCCGTTCAAGCTCTTCTCTTCGCTGTCGCTGCTCCTTGCGGGCGTACCAAGCAGCCCCACGGCGAGGCATTCCTCGTTTCCTCGGCATGCTGCTGAGCGCAGTCCAGGAAATACACACAGACTGGGGCGAGGGCAGAGGCGAATTGAAAGCAGAGGCACGCGCATCAGCTATCCAGAGCCTCCAGACGCACAGCAGAGCCGAGACCGGAGCAAGAAAAAACTCATAATCCAACTGCCAATTCCCATTACCACCTTTAACAGCGCGCTTGCTTGACTCGTAAATACTCGCTCGAGGGAGGAGTCCTCCCATTGCAGAACTGGTGTTAATGCAGTCCTCCATCCATAATGCGGGTGATGTGGTTGCCACGCTCAACATTTAAACCTTGGCTGAGTGCGGGGACAGTTGGCACTCCTTCGCCACTTGTCACCCCATACGGGTATATTTATTTAATTATTAATATAATAAATAAACTTAATAAATAAATAAATAAATAAAAACAAATTTCTTACATTGTTTTAATTCCAAAGTCCAACCAAAATTTGAACATATTTAAAAGAAACATTTCTTCATTTTATTAGTATGCCTTTTACATATTAACTCAACTATACCATTAAGTAGTAAATATTAATAAATCATCATAAAGTATATTACAAAGTTAACCAATGTTGCATAACAATGTAGTCACTGCCATACAAACAAATTTGAAGCTATGCAAATATAAAAATATTTGAGAGTGTATATCCCTTGATGTATAAGTTCATTGATTTAATACAATTCTCACATACCCAGGACAATATAACGTTAAAGTCTAGAGTTGGATGAGCATAATGCACTAGAAAGGTGAAAGTGCATTTGAAATTGTACTTTCAAACACTTTGTTTGTAGCATTGGTCAATGGGTCAATCTAAAGTCTAGAGTTGGATGAGCAAAATTTACTGGAAAAGTAAAACTGTTTGTTTGTGGCATTGGGAGCATACCCTCTATGTCATGATTAACCTTAATTTGAATATTTATGAAAAGTTATGTTTAAGAAGTTCACTCTACATGTATATTGTGAACCATAAATTCAAACATGCATTTAATATCATTTAGACTATCCAACAACAATAATGTATAACGACTATGCACATTTTTTTTTTTGAAAATTCTATTTTCGTAGACCTAACATAGTAAACAAATTTAAATTGATTTTCATCGAATGCCCACATTGAAGAACTATAAGCTGAAATTTGAATAATTACAATTGTCACAGACATCGAACTATTTTTCCAAAACAATGATTTAAATAATTTTTTATTAAAAAATACAATTTTACTATTAAATTGTTAAATATTTTAATAATAAATATAATCAAACTTTGAAAGTATTCATGATCTAAATTAAAAAATACTTAATAACAAAGACATTTAATATAGACATTGGCAAATGAATTTAATGAAGGCGATATTACCAACAATGTCGTCGTTGGTGCGGTAATAACGCTTCAAAGTTTGCATCCAATCAGATTTCAGAGAAATACAATTTTTTATTTATATTATATCATATAAGATGTATAATCTACAGTTTCTAAAGTTAAAGTTTAGAACTCAATAAAAAAAATAAAAGTCAAAGGCCAAGTAGTAGTAAGTCAATGGGAATCGAACGCTATAGAACCTGCTGAAGAAAAACATGGACTAATAATGAAGAAAAACATGTGTATCAAAAAAATAGTGTTTTGGTTAAAGATAAAGGCTTCGGGTTTATCTGTATATATCTTAATGAAATGAAATAAGCCAAAACATCTGACCATTTTATATTTTTAAAGTGTTTATCACAAATTGCAATCACTCTACGTTTTTTATAGTTTCATATGATAAATAACACTAATGCTAAGTTTTTTTTTTTATAATTTAATGTGATTATTTTTTTTTTATATATTTACAATTTTTTTTTCCAGCATTCCAAATACCATTCAAGAACTTATGATAAGATTATGTAACTAAAGAATATAATTAAATAATATACTATGTTATGATGAATTCAAAAAGCAACAACATAGAAGTCAAAAAGCTTTCTAAAATATAATTAAATAATATACTATGTTATGAAGAATTGAAAAATAATGAAATAACTATAAATATGCAAGTTTCCTCCTTTAACAAGCCTATTAAGCAAGTTATTGGAGTAACAAAATTAATAATCAATAATAAAAATATGTGCATAAAAAACCCACGGTTTGGTCTTATGGTTATTAATTAGATAAGGCAAAATATCCCACCATTTTATATTTTATGATATGAATTGCAATCAATTGCATTTTTTTATTTCATATGATGAAGTGCAATCACAATTTGTTGGGTTGGAAAAATAATCTCGTACCTTTCCATCACGATTAACTAAAGAATATTACAGATAACCAAGCATACGATAACAAACAAACACAAAGGTATATTGATCATTTAATTCAAAACTGGGGCCTTTCTCAACTTTCAAATATAACTTTTTAATTTTTCATTTTTTTAATTGTAATTTTTTAAAAGTTTGAGATGAAAAATATTTATTTTTCATGTTTTTTTAATTATGATTAATTAATTTTTTTTTTAGATATTTAACTTCATTGTCAACATTAAAAAAAATATAACATGAGAAAAAACTTAGCTAGGTTTTTTTAAGTTTGTATTAGAATTTTTTCTTAGGATAGATGCATATGATTATTCATATTTTGTTTGTTTATTTATTTATTTATAATAAAAATGATTACTTTTATATAAAAACAAGATTATATCGAAATAGTCTAATATATTAATATAAAATTTAAAATGTAAAATTATCTTGAAGTTTTGAAATTTCTTCAAGATTTCAACCAAATAATTCCAGATTGTATTAAGCTTAAAGTTTTAGTTTTAGAATTGTCTATGTGGCTTGTATATAGACTTAGATGTTATCATAACAAACATACTATGTGCATATTGTCCTAACAAAATATTATCTTGCAAAGCACAAAGCATAATATAAAAATTCAAATATTTTTGGGCCCATGCATATTGTCCTAACAAAATATTATCTTGCAAAGCACAAAGCATAATATAAAAATTCAAATAATTTTGGGCCCATACCTGTTAGGGGTATTTTGCTTGCTACCTGCCATTGAGGAGGGGTTGATCGAGATTTTCTTTCCTGCTTGCTCAACATTTTGTTGGACAATGTCTTCTTCCATAGCTTCCATTTGGTCCCAATCAAGAGAGATTATTGAGAGAACATGGATCTTTGATTTCCTTAACTCCTCATAGATTGGTCGTTTCTCTAGTTCCAATTTCATAATTCTATCCTACAACACTCTAACTTTCTCCTCAATTTCCTCCAATCTGTCACTGTTAATTTCCTCTCTTATGTCTAGCTAGATGTGCTTGCCTTTTAGTTTTCTGTGTGGTGATCATCTCCTTTGAATCACCTACATTTCCTTAAGATTTTTTGTGCTCCCAATCTTTCCTCCAACCCTCCCACTTCCTTACATACAGAGAAAGGCATTCTTGGGCACTGCCATAGTACCTTTCACACCTACAAATTTCTCTTCTAAGATCAAAGTTTTCACATAAGGCACCCTTGTTTGGATAACCACGTGGATTGGCCATTCTCCCAGCCTAATGTCGGTGCAGCTAGAAAAGACTGCTTCCAACCTTAGGTGAAGGTACCCACTTTGAAACCTACAAGAGATTCCCAACTTCAAACGAAAGAAATTGCTTCCAATTCAACATAAAATTACAGAGCATGGGGCTCTTCCCAATTCTCTAGATCCGATGGTGGAGGGCGACAACATAGATTGGAGAAATTAATCTTCATGTAATTAACATTATACCACATACTTCCATCCATCCCATCATGACAAAGTTCATATGGAATTCACCTCATAGGATGATATATGGCGTTGCACAATGATTCAAACTCATTCATATTGCCTTAACCATTGTGTATCCAGATCACCACTCGTCCATTGTGTATAGTGGCATCATTTGGTGCTTATGGAATGAACCTCTTTTTCCTTATTATCCCTAGATGCAAATGAACCTCTTTTTCCTTATTGCAAGCTTCATTAGACATTTTTTCCCTTGAGGTATTGAGCCCTGAAAAAACATAAAAAAAAAAAAAGTCTACAAATTTAAAGCCTTCAACTAATCTTCGAAATCTGAATACCATTCTTCCTAGTCGTGCATATGGAGGTAACATTTGACACAATTCAACCCAAAAGAAATCAAAGTCTTTTTAACATTTTTTATTTATTTATACCTCTAATTATTCTACCAAGGTTGTAGTTTTTTATTGCCATAGACCTCTATTTTGATGGATAAACAAAGAATCATATGTGTTAGCAATGTTCCCAATTAGATAATTGATATTAGAATATTATGCTTCTATAAATACAAGCAAACTATTTCTCAAAGGGGAATGGAGAAGGTCGAGATATTGATATCAACAGGTAGAGAGAGCCAATTTCCCAGAGGGCTTTGTATTTGGAATAAGAATTTCATTTTCTCAAGTTGAATGAGCTACACGATACAATGGGTGAGGCGGCTAGGCATTTGAGATATTTGGTATAGTTGATATATAGGGATAAGCTATTAACTTTTTTAAACATGTTTGATGGTTACTTGTAGAAAATATAGCTAACTAAGCTTATGTAGAGATTTTCAATAGATAAATACCATCTCTACATCATTTTATATTGTTTTGAAAAGAAATTTAAATAAAAACACATCTTCATATAATTAGATATATAATTATTTCGTAATATTTTTAATAACAACACTAATATCTTATTGGTTATCCTCTCTCACATATATTTATCACTTTAATTTGGAGCATTGGAAAAACCACATCCTTTTAATGTCAAACGAGATGGAAGAACCATTCATATTTGCCAACAAAGAAATAGTAGATTATGAGACATTTTCAAAGTCAAGCACTCAAGCACACTTGATTATGAGATATTTTCAGTTTGATTATTCCAATGCACGCGCTTTGTACAATGGAAAATTATTATTTTGGAGTTTTTGAGTTGGCCCATAGCTATTGAGTAACAAGAATGATTACTTGACCGTGGCTTCAGAGCTAATGTGGCCATCTAACTTAGCCCGAGGTTACGTTATCTTTAAAAACATTAAAAAACAATGTCCAACTTTGTCGTCTTTTTTACTTTTGAATGATTGTTTTGAAATTTTGAATTTAATGTTTATTAAATATTGAAAATATATTAAAATTATATATATATATATATATATATATATATATATATATATAATGTCATAGAATATGGATGAAATTGGGTGATGAATATTTAATGGATATTAGTGAGTAACTCAATTTTATTTTGATTTTGGAATATGATTTAATGTTATTTTTAATTGCCCTGGATGGAGTGACATGTTGCGTATCAAAACTACCTGGGATGGAGCCAGGCCTGGCCATCAATGAGGTAGGCCGACTCCCATCCACTCAACATTAAGGATGGGAGTTGGCCCCAACCACCAATTCCACGACATGGGACTTCTCCATCGCGTGAGCAATCCGGAGATGCAATCAGTTAAGGTGGGAGAGTTAATGGAGGAGCCTGTCCCATCGCTCCATCCACTTATGAACAATCCTTGCCATGGATTCATCCAGTTTGATTTTGGCCAGCACCAGACAACCAATTGTGAGCTCTGATGCAGCCACCAGAAAACCCTCTACATTTTATCCATCTGAATTTTCATTCCAATGCCGTGAGAACGAGGGAAGCCACGTCGTGGCTCTACCTAGTACACCTTTCTTGCTTGTCATAAGAGACAACAATGGATGGAGCACGCGCTGTCTATGGCCCGGACTCAACTCGCGCGCAGGGCAAAATTGGTCAGAACGCCTCCCATGGCATACGTGGAGGAGGTCTTCCCGGAGGAGCCAATTCAGGCTCCTCCAGAGCATCTTCTTTTCACTGTGCTCGATAACTGGCATCCACCAAGCAGCCTCCTAGGGGAAGCCACCATGGCCGCCACTGTGGAGCAACAAGGTCACAGCACAGAGGAAGCGCAATTGGAAGAGTTTCCCACTTGCTACATAGAGGAGGAGACTCCGAAGGAGTTGGATTCTCAAAATGTTGCACCCGCAGCTGGATACACCTCGGCGAAAGGCATGGAAGCAACAAGGAAAAGAAGACAGAGTCACAAGGTCAGAGAGCAGACATGGAGCAACAGAGCAAGGTAGCACCAAGCGAGGGCACAGAGAACAGGTCAGGTGGCAAGTTGAGGGAGGGTGGCAAGGTCCTCGCACCACCTCCCATCTCGTCCATGCAGGAACAGTGGCATGTCCCATCGCCATTTTTCCACCTGAAGCACCTTGAATTGATGTTCAATTTGAGGAGCTAGATGGTGGACCAAGTCCACCGTGGCACCCTCATGAGCCAATGTCTGGATATGCTATACGGCGCCTTCTCCAACGCGCTAGCAGGGCATAGATGCCCAACATGAGTGCAGCCTTTCGTGATGCCAGCTAGTGAGGGAGCACAGGATGAAGATGTCGACATGGCCACCTCTGAGGCCACTGGGTAATTGCTTATGGTTATGCTTCTGGTTATGGTCTAATTGCTTATGGTTCTAAAGTCAGTCAAGACCGTTTTGTCATGGTCTAAGCTAACTATATTTTCTAAACTTCTAGTTACAGTTCAGACTATGGGATGCCATCCGTCTTGGTTTCCTATGAGCAATACAGATGACAGACCGCCTATTTTTGACAAGGATAGCATTGGCTGCCAGTTGTTCCAGTTTCTGCTAATTTGGCGGAACAACTAGTAGCCTAGGCATAGTTGTATTTTTTGGCACTTAATATAGCAAGATCTACCTCTCTTTTTTACTTAAACAAAAAATGTTGTTTTTAATTGATTAATAATTCAATATCCAAAGATATTGGAATGAAAATCTACTTCTTATAAATCACCAACAAATTATTTTAGATAACTAAATTTTGTCTACACATAATAATATAAATATAGTCAAATTGTCTAAACAAAAATTAAACTAATAATTTTAAATATTATTAATTTTTTTAACTTAAAATTTTTAATAATTAATAACCAAAAATATAATCATTGAATTATCTTAATTAAACGCAAACATATAATTATACATGGTGTAAGTTTAGTTACTCTAAGAGATTTCCTCCTTCGTTGAAAATAAAATATATTTTAAATTCACTATATGATAATTATCATCAATCCAAATTAATTTTGGTTTATCCAATTATTAAATAAATTAAATTATAAATAATATACATATTTTTAATGAAATCAAATTCTTAAGGGATGGCTCTGCGGTTTGATGCGTGCTCGGCCTGGCGGGCTAGGTTTTCCGCAAAAAGTCTTAAGCCCCAGGCTTCCCCCTGTTAACATTTCCCCTCGCCTTCCTTTCTCTGCTCCTTGTCCTCTCCCTTCTTTACCCTCAATTTATGCGGATCCACGAATCTCCCTTGCCACATATCCCCCTCTGTTCCTCCTCGCTATCTTCCCACATCATGTCAGATGGTTGATCCAACGGAGGACCTCGATCTCCTTGACTACACGACGGATCTGGTCCCAACTTCATAGATCTAGACTTCCTTTTCATCAGACTGCCCACGTCCTTTCCGCCCACCCCGACTCCTTCCCCCCCTCCCGATGGCATATCTTTTTCCACTCCCCCACTAGATTCTCTCGTGCCTCTAGATCTCATGTTCCCCACCTTACCTTCCCCTAATCTACCCTCTCCAGAGCTGTGTGGGCACATGCTTCCCTCGTCCTCCCACATGTGCATTTCTTTGCTTGCTGAAATATCCCCCTCCCCCTCAATGCCTCAATTTCACGGTTTCCTTTACCCAATGCCTCAATTTCACCGGTTTCCTTCTCCCCCTTCTTTCCAGATTTGTATCACTCTCAGCCGCAGGCAGTTTCCACGACAAGCGGTTTTGTTAGTTCTCTTACATCAGAATTGTTCATGTCAAGAGCATCTTGGATACCTTTCCCTAACTCCAAGAAAGTATTTATTGGAATGGACCAGCTACAAAAGCCCCAAAAATGCATAAATAAGTGGGAAGGGGCCATAAAATTAACACTTGGGGACAACATCAAGCTCAATGACAATGTCACCATGCAAAATACCACCCTGGTTGGAATATTTGCAAGTAAGCGGCAGTGGTGATTTTAAGAACCCCCACTAAACTTATATGTATAATAATTGGGTAAATCCCCATGATACATAGGAAAAATTGAAGGCTATTTTATCAATAATATAATATGTATATATAATTTTTTGGCGAATCTTTTAGTTGATTATATAATCTTGTAAAATCTTGGCGAATCTTTCACTGAATTATAAAATCTTGTAAAATCTTGGCGAATCTTTCACTGAATAATAAAATCTTGTAAATCTTGACGAATCTTTGACTTAATTATTAAACCTTTAAAGTCTTGGTGAATTTTTTGTAAAGAAATGTTCTTCCTTGTCCTATATGATGGCCTAGTTAATATACAATAGAATTCATATGCCATATGATGGATGATATAATAGAAGGTGTTCTAGCATAACCCAGAAATTTGCAGCTTATGTGAAAAGACCCACGGGATCCACTTTTGCATCTGCTTCTGCTGGTATGAGAGTCTGCAGATATGCCAAAGTGTAATAAACCACTTATGAAATATAAAAATGCAATTTCCAACGTGTATATAAATCAAAAGATAGTCATGCAACAACCAAATGTAAGCACCGTTTCTATTTTATACTTAAATTATCAGTAAATTCCATATAACATGGATTTTTTTTTCCATTTCAGTGCATTAACGTAATTCCTTTCTTCCTTTCTCCCTTCCCTCTTTCTTCCTAGCTTGGGAACTATCAATATTACTAATTTATACTCCTGAAAACTAGTTTTAGTATATTTAAGTGCATAAATTTCAAGATATTACAAATATCATAAACCAATGAATAAGGAATAGACTGTTTCAAAAGGGTGCCAAAATTGGCCTTCATTATGTGTGCTAAATGGTTTCTAATACACTTTGGATCAAAAACACTGAATTGAAAGCATTGACATTTACCAACTTCCAAATGTAGCATGCGATAAAGAAAGGAAATGTTTCTTTCGACAAAGTGCAACCTCAATGCTTTCATCCTCAATTTGATTAATCAAATACCACTTAATACACCATACACAAGGGTAATAGTTCTAATCCAACATATCTTTTTCATCCCATACACAAGAATAACAATCCTAAGCCACCAAATCTTCAATAGGGAACCTTTCCTTAAAATGTATTGAATTCTCAATGACACTGGTCAAGCATCCGTTTTGTAAGAATGTAGAGACATTATTTAGTATCTAGTGCCTCGTGTAGATACAAAGATAGGAAGGTACACTATCAAAGTTGCATGGTTGCATTAGTAGTTGCTTGTTGTCTCAGATCATCTGTGATTTTTTTCTCAAAATCGTCCTGAGTATAGGGACATGTCACTGCCAACATTCTCATGGACTGTGAAGAAAGTCCCATCTCATCCCATTTTTGTTTTATTAGCAATGTTTCCAAGTAAAATGGTGATCTAGGTGCCAGTTGAGGCCTTTTTATAATAGCCCCTGAATTTAGAAGTTTCAGGTCAAATATGAAAATCATATGGTTTGATCCTTTCCCAGCTGTTGTTTTTAGGGTCCATATCAGTTTCCACATTAGATAGCTCAACCATAGCTTCCCAATAAGCTATCTTGCATCCCAATCAAAATTTGGAGTGAAAAGTTAACAATCCCAGCAAATCCACTGTTGCAACTAAAACTCAGGGCACTCAACTCTTGGCCTTCCACTTGCTTTGTCCTTGGTCTTTCCATATTATTTTCCTTTCATTTTATGTTGTATATGTTAATGAATAAGGGCATCACCCTCTTGCATGAGGATTTTGGCTAATGGGAGTAGGATGCATCTCTTCTTAGATATAGCTACCACCATTGTACACAACCAATAGAGAATAAAATTTATGTCCACTACAACATTATTGTGTTTTATTTCTGCAATTGTCTTTAGTCATTTCATTCACTATTATACACATTACGTTTCTGAAAAATAATGTCTCCACCAGATTCCCTCCATAATCTAGATGACAATGCGATTATAAATTAGTGCAACTATGAAAGGTAGAAATTTATAATTTATTTTCTACAAAAGGATACAAATCAAAGATTTTCTTCTCACTTCAAACAAATATATAAGAAGTAAAGGACATATATTTACCTCTTGATTTGGCAACACTCCTCAATTTCCCCCCAAAGATGGCACTTAGTTCTGACTCCATAAAAGTATGTGTTCTAATTATTTCAGTTCGATTCTTAGGGACAACAATCTCCCAATCATCATTGCCACTAACTGTAACCAATGAAATTTTTTTGCCGCCAAAGCCATTTAGGTCCCTACCTTCCAGTTTAAGTAGTTCATTGTGCAATTGATCCATAACAAAACTAAGAAATTATTGAGCATCTTCTTGCGTGGACCTTCCTAAATGACTAAGAGGTTGGTCAGGACTAAAGGTTTTAAATACAACATCAAACATGGTTGGATAAAAATACCTCCCCACCTCAATCCCTCATGTTTTTTTTACATTCTTTTTCATATCTTTGTCAATATATTAGCTTATAAATTCAATTTGGGTGATGTTGGGCACTTTGAAAACCAAGAAACTATTGTTGGGCTATCTGGTAATTCTATGGGCCATGACATTTTTCTCTTGGGTAAGGAGGAAGGTGTAGATTTCCCAATTTTCTTTTAAACAGTCCAATCCAAGCCATATGCTAGTGTTGTAGCAATTGGTTAATTAAAAATTTAATGCTACCTCCACACTAACAATCTTACTAGCGTGTCAGATTCAGAAAGGAAGATTCATAAAGGAAAATAACAATAGTTGATGGGCCAGGATGGCATATTGAATATAGTACAATGAGTGTTGCACATTTGGGTTACTGTTTCTAATGTTCGTGGTGGAGGGGTGGATCTTATATTTCCCATCATGAAAATGAGATAGCTCAGATCTCTATTGCTTGTAATGACAACATTGTGCCTTACTGGATTCATAATGGCTTTGTAATAGTTGGTGTTGAGACTATGTATGAATCTTTAGGAAACTATTTCACACTTCACTTTGAAGGACTGTGAAGATTGTCTGTGGTTTTCAAAAGCAAGCTAAGGAAGTCCTATCAGACCCAGAGTCACTAGAAAGTGTTGTAAATATTTCAGAAAGGTCTCTGTAATAAGTTTCCATCTGATTTAAATGCAACGTATTATGTAATGGAGACAACAACAATGATTTGCAGTATAAGCTAGGTATAGACATAAATACCCCTCAGTTGAATGCAGGTAGATTAAGCTTCAGAAGATGTTGAGCATGCATTAGTAAACATTGTGGAATGATACTTTTATTTTGAAGCAAGATGCAATGAAGAGGGCTATTTAATAAATTCATTGAATTTTTGTTGGGAATTATGTTTATATGTTGTATAAGTTTAACTATAACAGTGACCAAACTAGGATCCATCCATTTTCTTTGCATTTGACAAGGAGTTTCAGGGCATCCCTGACATGCCAATTTTGGGCTTATCTAACAATAGCTTCCTTTCACAACACTATGCTTCTTTGGAGGATTTCATCAAAAACTTGGATTGAAAAATCATATTCACAATGGAATTTGTTAGCACTCCTTAGTTTCCCAAGGCTGAGAAAAGAAACCAAAGAGGTAACCACAGACCAATATTTAGGATTGAGTAGCTAGCCCTACCAACCTAGAGAGGGCTCTCTCATTTAGATCATCCAACTAAATGACTGAATGAAGAAGATGTTAGGCTAGGTATTCAACTCACTAATGGATAATTTGATTTGTTGGAGATGAGAAAAGAGATGGAGTCATCTTTTCAAATAGGTCATTATTTTTTATGAAACCCTAATGAACCAGAAACAAGGATGCAATTATGGAAAAGGAAAGATAGAAGTAAACATTGGTATGTTGATGATTTGGTTTTAGTATAGTGGTGATGGAAAGCAAAGGAAAGTGTAAATTGAGCATAAAGTGCATATGGGTTCAATTTACAAGTTGAAGGTGTAAACAAAAATGGTCAACTTAAAACAATACAGAGCATAAGCTTGAGTTATGTAAATCACTTCTTAAGTTGAGCATGAAGACAATTACAGTATGGAGATAATAAAATCTATCATATACAGTAGAGAAACATTACACAATTGAAGAAAAAGACTCATACCAATGATCAAATCACAAGAATCTCTTCACAAGTTTGCAAACTGTCTCTGTGTTCAATTTAGGAAAAGTACATGCATATGCTGCTCCTTGGCTCTCAAAATATCAGACATCCCACCTCTAATACATTGCATTAAATTCATATATAATGAAAACAAGTTGAATTCCTCCTAAGGAGGTCGAATTCTACTCCAAAAAGTCAAATACATGCATCTATCCTTAATAAAAATTTCTTTGGATGCCTCTTTGGGTGAAAGAACGACCCTTCTTCACAACAAAATATGATAAGCTTCATCTAGAAGACTCCTCAAAATTGGGCTCTCCTCAAACATGATGAAAATTGCATAAAGAAAGCGTTAACTATGTCTTGGCTACTGCATGTCAATCTCCTAACTCTAGCACTCCTCAAGTAAAGCTCTTCTAGTATGTTCATTCCTTAAAATAGGTAATCTACTCTGCAGGTAGTGGAGCGCTTCTCTTTACTAGCATACATAACCTCGATCATGTCATAAAACCCTTTTAATTTGCCTTATAAGGTGGATGGTTCCATCAAGGTGGGCCTTTCACCTTGTGAAAGGGTTTCTAGTTGACCCATGTCAATATCTTGAAGGGCGTTCTCAATCTAGGTCTTGACTATGCCTCTCTAATCACGCAGGAAATGAAATATCCCTATGCACTTCCTCACCACAAAATCACTTTCTCAGTTTATGTTCAAAATCTGAAAGAAGGGAAACATATTTGAAAAGTACCGACTTAATGTGCCCCATTTGCGTGAGTGAATAAAGTGTAGCACCTTCAATAAACTTGCCCTTACTGCTAGCTTAACTCCCTCAACAAAGGGCACACTAACTGTTGGTTGTTATGAGAGTGAAAATAGACTAAAGTACATAGAGGTGCCTTTTAAGATAGAATCAAATTTTTCTCTTCCATAAATGTGTCTTTATTCTGAGTTTTTGGCACACTCAAACACTGCCCAAAAGATGCTTCAATAAATCTGCCCATCTGTATGCAAGACCATCACACGGTCCAGAAGAATAGCAACCAATATGGACTCAAAGAAAGCATTCAGACTGGTCACAAACTAAAGATCAACCTCTAGAACAATTTGGATAAAATTTAAAGCTGTAGGCTACACGTTTTACAAAATGACAATTTTTCTCGGTCACATTTGTCTGAATCGAGCGAGAAATTATTAGATTCGTAGATTTGAGTAATTATTCCTGTATAATTAGAGTGCCCCGGGGATTTTTCAGCACGCTGAATCCATTTCTGCATTCAGAAATGGATTTTGAACAACAAAAAATAAAGATTCGTGAAAATTTATATCGTCGGATTCCGACGAAAAAATCCATTTCGTCGAATAGCTAGACAATGCCAAAATTTAAAGGCTGAGGCTGAGCTAAAGCCACCTGGGAAGAGGCGCCCTATACTGCTCAAAATAGGGCAAGATAAGAGCATTAAAGCATGGATAAACCACTCCAAATCCAGTACTCAAATTATGCCTCTTCTGTTGATGATGTATTGTGAAAAGTTGCAAACCAAACCCAGGTTATAACATCATTCACCCCACATCTTTGAAGCAACAACATTTCCCTACCTGCCCTCTTCAAATCTACCTTTTGAGTATCTGATCAGAGAACATGCTTACTTCTGAAACACTGGTATAAAACTTCCAAAGGATCCTACCATAAAATAGCACAAAATATGTCCTTGAAACCTATAATATGTCTGAGATAGCTGCGTAATTTAGGCTCCTTAGCACTACGAAATCATCATATCTTCCTCCGATAGTAGCGTGGTGGGCCTAAGATGAGCATGTAAGAAGGCTTCAAATCTGGAACTAATTCCACTATATAATAACACATGGAAAGTCCAAAAAAAAGGCACTTCTAAGCATAAATAACTCCTCTATTGAGTGTGATTGTTCCCTCACTACTGTCATGAATGCATTAGAATAGACCTAAATATGGAAACCCATGAATGTGCCTTTCTGCTAGTAATAACTCCTTGGAATTAATGCCCAGAAGTTAACAAGTTGTCCTAGGCCACAAGCAACAACCTTCTTACTGTTGTTTTCAATCATGGGCAGGTTCGCCAATGATATCTTCAGCATAGTGCTGAAATGATAAAAAGGGACCCCAAAAATACTCCAGAATAACCATGTTTCTTGAAAATATAAAGGCATCAGCTACAAATACTATTTTCAACCCATCAATATGTCCTCACCAATATATATTCTTCAAAAAGAAAATGTCGAAGACAACAGTCATGTTTCCACCAAAGTGCATCTTCAAATCTCTAGAAGTGAAATACAAAGGCTCTCTCTCCCATCATAAACAAGATGTCAATCTCTCTAGTTCACAACTCCTGGTACAGTGCTTCTGAAAATCCCTAAAATGTTCATGCATTTTGGGACATGCTCTATATGAGCTCCCTCAAAATTGAGTACCACAATAGAGTAAAAGTCAATAAAATTTGTTGAGACCATTGAATCATTGCTTGTACTTCCTCCAAAGGAAGTTGGGTACATTGATCATGTCATGATTGTAAATTTATGAAAGTGAGTCAAACCAAAGATTTGTCTAGAGTTGAGTGATTGTCTGTGAAGGGAGAACACTGGTTGTCTGTTTCCTTTGTATAGGTATTGCAGAAAGATAGCTACTAAGAGAACAATGAGAATAAATGATAAAGACCTGAGCACTGTTCGGAACAACAAGACTAGTGAAAAACTAGAATTCTCTGTGTGAATCCCAAAAGGAGATTAAGAAAGCTCTGCTAAGGGAATTGCAAAAGTTAAAGAATATGGAAACTAAGATTGAGGCCAAAGAAAATAAAAAGAAGGCCAGAAAAGCAATTGAAGTAACCCCAATGATGGAGGTGCCTACACGGATTGATAATCCTTGGAATTGTGATCATTGATTCACATGTAGGAATGGAAAGAAATAGTGATATTGTCCAGTCAGAAATCCAAGCCCAATTAGTCAATGCTAATTTGTAGAATTTGAACATGTCCAAGAAAATAAACTTTATGTGATGGGGAAGGAAGACCAACAAGTTGTTAATGTTGAAGAGATGGATGGTGATTATAGTATATTTTCACCCAGCAAATGGTGCAACACATGAATGAGAGTCGGTGGAAGTAAACTGCCCTTCAGAGTTGGACATTGAAGAAAAGCTACACTACCCAAAAGGGGGTAATACACTTGAGGAAGAGTGCAAAGTGGTAGCTAAGAAGCACGCAGGTGAATGCATGCATGAAGAATTTGAGGAGGTAGCATGTTGCAACCCTGATAAAGATGCAGATGAAGAGAACATGAAAAAAATACCAAAAATTTCTAGGCTCGATAAGCATAGAAGGGGAAGCTATAGGAATTCAAGGAAATCAATCACCCAAATTTTCCAGGCATGAATCAACAATCAAGAATTAGTTCCAAATTTGATGGAGGATAGTTGGTAGTTGAAATATGACTTTCTTGCATTTCCAAGGAGTTCAACATCATTTTAGGAGATCAGGATCAACATTTTCAAGTTGTAATAAAGTAAAAATTTGAGGTAGAGGATAAAATTTCCAGATTTAAAGAAGGATTTTCATTCTTAACATTCCAGATCTTTTGCAACCAAATAAAATATTATTGTGATTGTAATAAATGATTTACAACTGATTGCAAGTAGGATCTCTTATAAGAATTATGATTTTTATTTTATTGAGGGGGTTGAATATTCCTTGGGGAAGAGAAGGTGAGAATAGGATTTTGGCAGGACTGTGTGTTCTCAATTGTAAGCCTACATCTTTTGATCTAAATCATCTCAATAACTGAGATGCCCTAGCTTTTCCATACTATATTCTAGTGCAAAACTTAGGGATAACACATCCTAGGCCACAATGATAACATGGGTGCCTTATCAACAGGGAGTTATGTTTAAGCCCAGGTCAGAATCAAAATCATTAAAGAAAATCAAAAGAACACCGATCAAGATTAAATGAAAATATCTTTGGGATGCCTGTTGGAAAAAAATCTACTGAATCAAGGCCTTTTGTTTAAGGTACTAAAAATATATATAAGAAAAAGCATTGCAAGATGAGAAAACTTGTGTTAAGCAAAAAAAAATTATTAATTGATTAAAAAGGAAACACTTAGGGAACAAATTTTGACATAATTCAACTAGGAGTCTAGGAGATTACACAATATTAAAGATAATAGAGATACACAGTTCGACCCTTTCAACCCAGCATTGAGAATCCACCCAGTCAATAAGCAAGAACAAATTGCAGGACTTACAACCCATAATGGTCAAAAGCATAGTTGATCATTCTCGTTGTTGGCTATAAGTATTAAGCCACCAGTGAGCAATTTTACAACAACCTTTGCATATTGGGTAAAGAATATCCTTGATTTTAAATCCAAGAGTGCATCCAGTTAAATATTAAAGGTATTGACAAAATAGTAGAAAAGTAATTCAAGTAATAGAAGAGAACCCATGGATAGTGCACCACCATTTTTTCCACCACCACCACCATTTTTTCTACTCCCCTAGAAGATAAGACTAAGGAAACAAATATTTGAGAATGGACCATGGTTTTTGGGAAGAGATACCATCTTCCTAAAACTTTGGTTTCCCAAGTTCAACTCATCTCCCATGACTATTAGTGTGTCACCACCATTCCTTTATGGTTGAGACTCCCTAATTTCCCCAAGAAATGGGTCCAAACCAAGTTCATGAATGCCAACTCTCAATTGAAGGAGGTGGTACATGCCATAGTATTTCTCTATGACTAGGCCAAGGAAGTTGATCCACATGAAGAATGGGTGATAGACCTGATCAAATCAGTATGGCTCAACGTTGAGGATCAAAACAATGATTTCTTTCACAAACATGCCATAGAGAGACAAGCCCACAACATAATATAACATACCACCAATGAGAGGGACCAACAACAATAAATATTGAAAATGCAGATTATTAAATTATAGAGCAAAATATTTGGACAATATTGTTATCTGTTCAGTAAAAAACAACCTCCCAAGGGCCCAACAACAATCAATATTGAAAATACAGATTATACTAATTTATAGAGAAAACTATTGTGAGAATATTGTTATATTTTCAGTAATCGTTTGATATTAATGTTATTTAATATTGCACTTGAGTTACAAGAGGCAAGCAATAGTATATAGCCAAGCTACTTCGTGGCCTCTTTCTTGTACATCAAAATGAGTAGAGATGTAAAATATCTTTGAATTTCTTTTGTTCTTTGATCTATGGACTTTGTACACCTTTGTTCTTGAAGCCCACGCTTCTATTACCTCCTTTGATTATTTTAGTTCTTGTTGCCATTATTTAAGTTCTTGTCATTGTTAAGAAGGTATGAATGTATATAATGGAGAATGAATTCTTCAAAGAAATCATCTTCCAACGTTATTCATAAACTCTCTACAATTTTAGGGATCCTTCAGAGAAGTGTGTCCATAAAACTTTAAAAGTCCAAAGAAATCCAAATTTCATGGGAAAAATCAATTCCATAGAACCCTAAAGGAAATCTATGGGTGAAATAAAAAATCCATGTGGAAATTGATGGGTGAAATCGTTCCTATAAAACTCTAAAGGAAATCCATGGGTGGATTTGTTCCCATAAAGCCCCGATTTGACAAAATGAAAAATGAACAAAATGCAGGAGAAATAGTCCAAACAAAATCCAAATTCCATGGGCAAAGTAAGTCCCATAAAACCCTGAAATAAATCTATGGGAAAAATCCTATAAAACTCTGAAGGAAATCCATGGGCAAAAACGTTTCCATAAAACCCTGATTTGAAAAAATGCAAGCGAAATAATTAGAAAAACACACTGGTTTAAAAAACTCTAGGCAAATTACTTACCAAGAAATCTCCATTCCAAAAAATTGAGGCGAAATGAAGGTTCAATCATGAAATTTGGATGGTGAAACCTGTTTCCATCGATTTTCTTTACGATTTTATGGGGACGAATAATATACCATATATATTTTTTAATTTAATATTTAGGCTAAGCTTTTGAAAACACTACTTTAACTACTATAGTAAAAATTCACTCCCTTAAAATTTTGAACTTCCAAATTTCGCCCTTTCACGAAATTTTGCCCCTAAAATCTTCTATAGTACGTTGCCTTCTCCTGACTCGCTTAAGGCTTGAACAATGACAACCTTCACCACCTTTCTTAGTTATGAACCCTCTAGCCTTGTTCTGCTGAAAGGGTGGCTAGCATGGACTTTCATATCAGAGAAAGACGCCTATTTTATTCTTTCAAGACATTGGTGTTATGAAACCCAAGCCCTCTTCCTGAAACACTAGTCTCCCAAGTTTAATGCCTCCACTGCATGTGAGGAAATCACCCCAATCCGGGTAAGGCTTCATGGTTTACCTATCTCCTTCCAGACGTATGATATCTTTCAAAAAATTGGTTTCTCCTTGGGGAACTTCTATGAAGCAGATCTCTCCTACAAGAATACTTGATATATGGCTATGACACACATCTTGGTTGGACTCAAATTAAAAAATGGGCTTCCAGACTACATCTCCATACAACACCAAGGGTGCACTTTCACGCATGAACTTGATTGTGAAGGCAATTTGTTTAGATGTGGTCATTGTCATGTCTATGGACATCTGGCAAAGGATTGCCCCCTCCAAGCAAAAAAAATTGAAATGGGACAAGAAGTCTTCCTCAGATTCACAGTGGACCGCTATCCTTTGCATGCTTTCATCAACTCCTCTTACGACAGAAGCATGCTCTCCAAATCCATTTCAAGAGCAGGTCCCTCCTACTGAATCACATCATGGTCCCTCAATATTGGCGTCGATTTCTCTTTCGAGTAAGCTTTGCTCTCCTTTTTCAAACTCTCTTCCTTCATCCTCTTTTTTTGTATAGGATCTTAATGGCTCCCTTTCACTCTCTCCTCCCCAAAAACCCCTTGAATTGTCCTTTTTGGTAGTGTTGGCGATGGAAGTCACTCCTGGATTGCTAACAGGAGCAGAGCCCGACGCCCATCAGTTTTATGTCACGGTGGTTTATAGATGGGATGACCGAATGGAAGCCAACTCAAAATAATATCATTCCAACTCCAAAACTAGGCCAGTCATGCATAGGTGAGTGAGGTCTTATATAAACTTCAGACAGTGAGCTGTAGTAAAGGGTGAACAAGTGAAAGACTTATATAAGAGAAAAGCGGAGGTCTATTATTAACAACGGGTTTCTAACAGGCTGAGGAAGAAGACGTCCAAATGCAATATCATCTTACATTCAAACGCAAAGCCAGAGAATGCAATAATGCACAATAAATCTTTTATCATAACATAACTGCAATAATTTGCGCGAATCAATCAATCACGAACTCTCCTAGCATGAGACGAAAATTAGATGGAGTAAGAAAAAATGTCTGTCATAAAACAAGATATCTCATATACAGATGCATATCCAGCAAACTAGAATATCTGTTAAAACTTTACAGTAGGGAGCTCTGCTCTACCATCCATCATTACAAAATGGCAAAAATGCCTACATATACTCTTCTCTTCCTTTCACCCAGTAGAGGCGTCTCAGAACTTTCAATGGGTGGTGTCTCCTCAATCAAATCTGTCCTTTGTTCCCCTGTCATACGCCTCTTTAACTCAGCATGGCTCACGCCAGGGGGTAGCTGAACCCTTTGAATGTTAAATTGGAGTGTGCAGGTTCCTCTGGCGAATTGAAGACTCGGCGTGGCTTCCTTGAGGAGAAATGGTACAGGGGACCCTCCCGGGTAGACTTTCGACCGGGATCTCCATACTCTGCAATAAATGAGTGATGTGAGTTTTGAGCCATCCTCTCTTTTCTTCATTAATCTCCAGCAGGTACTGGGATTTAGCCCACGTTGAATCGGTATCTGGAACATCACCGTGCCTTCCTTTTGCGATTTAGCTCGACGTTTCGGGGCCCAAGTGGCCAAATGACAAACATAAGCGCCCCTCCCCCAGGCCTCCTTCTTGATGACCAGGTGCCAAAACCATGGGCCCTATTCTGGGCACCATCGGAAATTCGGGGTTCGGGGTTTCAAAATGCAAGAAACGAGGGGTGCCTACTCCTCGAAACTCCGATACCCGATATGCCGACGGGCTGCCATCTGTCCCGGTTGGATCGGACGGTCCAGATTTATTTTGAACCATGGCGCTTCCCCTTGCTAAACCCTGGGCAACTGGTCGGCCCTGAAAACTCGATGGCCATCGATCCGCTTCTATGGATGGATCTCGGCCGCCGATGGAAAAACTTTGCCCACTCGCTTGACTTGTTGCTAAAAAATGGGATTCTCTCGTGCTATGCTCGGGTGCTTCCCGTACAACTTGCAGACCTGGGTACGCCTAATCCCGAGACAAGAAATATCACTAACATTAGGCTCCATGGGGGATAGATTCGTCCCTGCGATGCTCTAAGAACTCCTTCCGCAGCCTCAGTGCCTTGCTATTGGGCTATGGAGTCATGCTCAAAACATCCCGCTGCTGAAAATACAGGCCGAAAAATAAAAGTAACAAAATAAAGCTACATGCCTAAAGGAGCTTATTTATATACAGTCCTAATGCTAATAAAATATTTTACATGGGCTAGGTGAAAGAGAACTTCCACCATAGCCATTCAAGCAGCTTCCTGGATAGAAGCTCCTTCCTTTTGTCGATGATCACCAGCAGATAGTGTAACCGTGACAACAGAACGGATACACTCTCCAACTTCTCCTCATAGGCTAGAGTTGAGATGAAATAGGGCGGCTCCAAAGCATAAGGGAAATGCCACTCCATGTATTCGCTGACAGGGTCATCAAATGAGTGGCCAATTCCAGGAAATTGGCGACAGACAACCTCTTCTGCTCCACAGTTGGTCACCTACGGCCGAATATCTCTGATAAGCACAGGAGGGTGAATAACTGAAATGGGCTTGCTGCTCTCGGGCGATGGCTGCTCGCTGACTGGCTCTGGACATGAAATATTCTGCTCCTCTGGTTCAGTCTCCCCCAGGTCCGATTTGTATTCATCATAAATAGGGACCATGGGGTGGTTTTGTTTGCTGACTGGCTCTTCAGTATCTCTATAGTGATCAAAAGTAGGATAAGCTTGTTGCTCATCATCACTATAATATATATCAAAAAGGGGTTGTCCTTCATTGATATGATCCTCCTCCAGAACAGTGATCTCGTCAAAAATTTCCGTTTTAGGGATAGTGGGACCTACTGGTTCAGGCTGCTCACACGTAATCTTTTTCTCTTTAATCCCAGGTAAACATATATCGTGAAAAACCCCCTGGAGAAAAATAGAGGAAACCGCTTCCACAATAATTTCTTCTTTAAAAATGGGAAGGCCTCCGTCCTCATAAGCAGGGCTGCTAGGAATATCTGCTTCAACCCGGTACTCAGGTGAGACATCTACCATGGATCACATCTGATCTGCAAACTCATAATCTCCACAAGAGGTGTGTTGATCTTCATGAAGATCTAAAAGAACAGATGCATCTGATATGATGTCAGATGCTTCCGTTCTGGGGCTAACACAATGAATATCATCCAACACCTCTATATTTTCACAGCAGATGGTTTCCTCCACAGTAAGGGCTTCATCATGGACCTGGTCTTCAGGGCTAGCAGAGGCTTCCTGAAGCGAAGAAAACTCCTCACAACAGTTCTCAAACAAACCATCAGCTGGATAGTAGTCTTTACAAAATGAATTGAAAGCTATATGAAAACCTGTTAGAGAGCGGATGCTTGCAGCGGGAAGAGACCGACACCATTCAAGAGCAGTTCCCTTCAATGAATACCTGAAGAGATTAATCTGGACATCCTCATGCGTGATATTGTGTCGGTGGATAGCCTCATGGAAGTCCAGTAAATGCTCNAGCTGGTTCCTCCCAACTTGTTGCACGAAATTCAGGGAGGAAATCTTCCCATTGGTCTCTATCAGGAAGTGTATTAGGAAAACCAACTATCTAAGAAAAGTCACAGAAAGAAAACCTTTGAGCCAGAATTCTCTCCATATCGAACCAGTGGAGTCGCCAATCGATCCTCGAATCATGGATTCGCCAGGTGAAAGATGCGCAGCTTCAAGTGTGTCTGGTCCTTGTTCACCATCAAAGGCCAGATCTTAACATTGTCGTTACCCCAGGAAGATTCTTAGGCTGAGAAAGCAGCTGCTGAAACCTTCTCGAGAAATCTCCTTAGGGTCAGCTTTCAGGTGTGCTGACAGTAGTCACAGCTGAAACAGTGATGTGGAAACAATGGAGTCGCCACAGTGGAGTCGCCAGGTGCACAGTAGTAATATTTAAGGGCTCTGATGTCTGATGCACCTTCAGAATCAGAGGCTCAATGTCATTCTGCCCAGGGAAAATCTTCAACTTCGTCCCTGGCAACGACACCAGAAATGTTGGCGACGAAAGTCACTCCTGGATTGCTAGCAGGAGCAGAGCCCGACGCCCATCAGTTTTATGTCACGGTGGTTTATAGATGGGATGACCGAATGGAAGCCAACTCAAAACAATATCATTCCAACTCCAAAACTAGGTCAGGCATGCATAGGTGAGTGAGGTCTTATATAAACTTCAGACAGTGAGTTGTAGTAAAGGGTGAACAGGTGGAAGACTTATATAAGAGAAAAGCGGAGGTCTGTTATTAACAACGAGTTTCTAACAGGCTGAGGAAGAAGACGTCCAAATGCAATATCATCTTACATTCAAACGCAAAGCCAGAGAATGCAATAATGCACAATAAATCTTTTATCATAACATAACTGCAATAATTCGCGCGAATCAGTCAATCACGAACTCTCCTAGCATGAGACGGAAATTAGATGGAGTAAGAAAAATTGTCTGTCATAAAACAAGATATCTCATATACAGATGCATATCCAGCAAACTAGAATATCTGTTAAAACTTTACAGTAGGGAGCTCTGCTCTACCATCCATCATTACAAAATGGCAAAAATGCCTACATATACTCTTCTCTTCCTTTCACCCAGTAGAGGCGTCTCAGAACTTTCAATGGGTGATGTCTCCTCAATCAAATTTGTCCTTTGTTCCCATGTCATACGCCTCTTTAATTCAGCATGGGTCACGCCAGGGGGTAGCTGAACCCTTTGAATGTTAAATTGGAGTGTGCAGGTTCCTCTGGAGAATTGAAGACTCAGCGTGGCTTCCCTGAGGAGAAATGGTATAGGGGACCCTCCCGGGCAGACTTTCGACCAGGATCTCCATACTCTGCAATAAATGAGTGATGTGAGTTTTGAGCTATCCTCTCTTTTCTTCATTAATCTTCAGCAGGTACTGGGATTTATCCCACGTCGAATCGATATCTGGAACATCATCGTGCCTTCCTTCTGCGATTTAGATTGATGTTTCGGGGCCCGAGTGGCCAAATGACAAACATAAGCGCCCCTCCCCCAGGCCTCCTTCTTGATGACCAGGCGCCAAAACCATGGGCCCGATTCTGGGTGCCATCGGAAATTCGGGGTTCGGGGTTTCAAAATGCAAGAAACGAGGGGTGCCTGCTCCTCGAAACTCCGATACCCGATATGCCGACGGGCTGCCATCTGTCCCGGTTGGATCGGATGGTCCAGATTTTTTTTTAACCATGGCACTTCCCCTTGCTAAACCCTGGGCAACTAGTCGGCCCCGAAAACCCGATGGCCATCGATCTGCTTCTATGGATGGATCTTGGCCGCCGATGGAAAAACTTTGCCCGCTCGCTTGACTTGCTTCTAAAAAACGGGATTCTCTCATGCTATGCTCGGGTGCTTCCTGTACAACTTGCAGACCTGGGTACGCCTAATCCCGAGACAAGAAATATCGCTAACAGGTAGGACTCTCAAGAGTTTATAACCCTGCCTCGATTCCTCTCATTCCACTCCTGCCGCCTATCATTTTCAAACGAATCCTTTCTCCTTCCCCACCCTCCCCTCACCTCTCTGGTCCCTTGATCACCTTTTGCACTTGTCCCTCCTCCTCCCCATCTCTCCTCTTCCCCCCCATCCCCCAAAGTATAACCTAAGGTCCTTTGTTTGTGAACCGAAAGAGACCTCCATTGGCATTCAAGGAGGTCTTCGCACCTTTGCGGACCCAGGAAAAAAATCTTTTATTAGAGGTAAAGCATATTTTATTTCTCTTTCTAAGCAAGTGCAATCTGAAGTCCACTCCGAAAAATATAAATCTCTTTTTTGGGCTCTTAGAGCATCGTCCCCGAACAAGCCCCTCAATTATCATTCTTTCGCATAATTGCAGGGTCCAATCCCTAAAAAAGAATGGCCATTCATAGGCTGATTGAAATCCACAAACACGACCTCATTGTTCTCTAGGAAACAATTATGCAACGATCAAATTATTATGTTCCTCCATGTCGGGATGAAACTTCATTGGAGTGGATGCTTCAGGGAGATCAGGAGGTCTCCTCACTGGATGAAAAAATGACTCTTTATAGCTCTCCAACTCATGGGCCATGCAGGTTGTCTTGGGAACTCATTTACCCCCCCCCTCACATAACCTCTCCTTCCTTTTCCTCAACACCTATGGCCCTTATCCTGATAGGAAATTTTTCTGGGACAAACTTCTTTCCTCTCCTTTTCTTTCCTATGGAAATATCATCCTAGGGGGAGACCTAAATTTTATTCTTGTCTCATGTGAAATCTGGGGCTCCACATCTCAAGCAGATCCTCTCTCTAGATATTTCATAAAAATATTGGAAGACTTCATATTGATTGACCCCCTCCCTCCCAAGCTATCTCCCACCTGGTGCAATATCCAAATTGGTGATGCTTGTACTGCAAAACGACTTGACCATTTCCTTATTTCGAATCCTTTATACAAATTAATTTCTGCTTTTATCAATGGGTCTCCTCTGGTGGAGTCTCGAACCACTCCCCCATTCTCTTCAAATTGGCTCTTGAAAGAAATCTCTTGAAAAAGGACTACTTTTTAACCTTTAAAATTTAGAAGAAAACTTGTTAAAAGGAGACATTTTTCTATGCTAGATCTAAACTTTAGATAAAACTTGAAAGTATAAAATTAGATCTAACTTCAACTAAGCATGCAAAGTACGATAACAAAGATTTAGATTTAAGTTTTAGATCCTAACATTTGCATGCAATGAAGTAACCAAAAGGAACATAGAATTTGTTTGAGAAAGAGAGAAAGAATAGCTTGGAAGCCTTGGAATCCTTAGGAAATGGGATCTTTAGATGGATTAAAAAGGGACCAAGTCTTTAGATCCTTGAATTTGTGAAGCAACAAACGAGTTCCATCACCACTCCAAGCTATGAGAACTTGTAAGCTTTAAAATCTTGCAATAAAATTTGTTAACAAAAAATGGTGTCACCTACACAAGAGACTTGAAGAGTATGTAAGTTAACTGAAACATGCATACAAATCAAATCCTATAAATATAAATGAACAATATGATTAACAACAAGCTAGATAATATCCTATCCTATAGAGTAATAACACCCTACAAAAAGCCAAATTAACAAATCAAAAGAAGAAATTAGGTAGGTATTATCTCATAGATTAAGCATAAATGACATCAAGCATCCACACACATGTATAACAGACCTTCTTGACCTCCAAGTCTCTTTATTCCAAATGAAAGTATTACAATAGTATACAACCACAAGAAAGACTCCCCAACTCCAGCTAGTCTACAATGGAGAGGTCGACTTTCTTATATAGCATGAGAGAGTGATGTTTCCCAAGAAGGAGGGCGAGTTATCTCCAAGGAAAAGAGTGATGTTTCCTCATCACAAGGTCGAGACATCTTAAGCATGAAAGTGTGATGTTTCTAAAGCATGGGAGAGATGTTTCCTTCCCCAAACGTGAAAGGAATTTTTTCCCATTTAGAAGGGTGACTCAACTCAAGGATAATGAAGATGTTTCCAAAGAGAAAAAGAGTGACCAAATAAGAAAGTGTGCCTTTCCTTTTTGGATGTCCAACTCATGACATCTCTCTTCCAATTAAGTCGCTTTCCACTTGAGATAGCTTGCTACCACTTGACTAGACCATAGAAACAAGGAAAACATGTCCCAGACATGTTTCCTTGATGTAAGGATTGCTGATTTTTCATTTTATTCATCTTTTATGACCATTTTTGTGAGTAAAAATAATTTGAAGTGATTAAAAATCATTAATTTCACTCACAAAGTGGATACTAAGGTAAAGTGGGTATTTTGAGTGTAAAAACTAATACCCCCGAGGCATATAATGCCTCCTAGTAACACTTTTTTAACTCATGACTTATTTAAAATTAAAATATCTCGTTTTACTGGAAATTTTTATTAATTGAAAATGAAAAAACACATAAAAAAATAAAAATAAAAATCCTAAGGGGGACTTAACACATTTTCATGAGACTCCAC
Source organism: Picea sitchensis (assembly GCA_010110895.2). Taxonomy (NCBI): domain Eukaryota; kingdom Viridiplantae; phylum Streptophyta; class Pinopsida; order Pinales; family Pinaceae; genus Picea; species Picea sitchensis. The sequence continues at coordinate 287,298 of SNQJ01S0003908.1, read as the reverse complement.
GATAATGCTTAGCATGGTTATATACATATGAATCTAGAATTAAAACACTCCCCAAGTCTATCTGCTAGTACAATTACTCCAACTTTGGAGGTTTTTGAGTGAAAAAACTCAAAAATTATAGATCGCTTAAAGAGCAAAATATAGATCACTTAAAGAGAAAAATATAGATCACTTAAAGAACAAATTATAGATCGCTTATTGAGTGAAAAACTTGAAAATTATAGATCACTTAAAGAACAAATTATAGTTCAATCTTTTGCGGCTCATCTGCAAGTCCATCATAATGCAACTTGATGGCTAAAAAGTCCCATGACCAATGTCCAAGCTCACATGATAGACCTATGAGGTGTTCTAGACCCAATGACTTCGATAACCTCACACCCATCACACATTTCTTTATGACCTTCAATATTAAAGTGCTTCTCCAAAGCATTGAGCCTATGCCAAGAAACCTATTTATATTTGAACTTCTTCATTATTCCGATCACATCGAGTTGATACCTTCTAATATATTTTATTTTTCTTCTTTTAATTTTTTAAAATATTCTTTGAAATGTGTTGTGGTTTTTTCTTTATCATCTTTATATATGGTATTCTTTCCAATTTTATAAACCAACTTTAACTTTTAATAATTTAAATTAAATTGTTTTGTTTGAAACAACTTTTATTTTTTATATTTCGGTGATTATCAATGTAATTAAAAAACTTAATATGAAAAGTAGGAGTAAGTTTTTCATGTTGTTTTAATTTCATGTCCAATGAAAGTATGAACGTGCTTTAAAAAAACATATCTTAATTCAATTATATCCAAAAGGTTAAAGTGGTAAATTAGACATGATAAAGTAATATAGTATGCTCTTACCAACGAAAAAAATAGTGGAAAAACTATAGACATGCATGAATCCTCCAAAGGAAAATAAACCTACGACCTTCAAAGACTACATACCCATAGCGCTTTGTACCTTATGCTATAAGTTGGTAGCAAAGGTGATAGCTAATACACTAAAACCTATTCTTTCAAGGTCATTGTCGAGTGAACAACTTGGATTCTTAAAAGGCAGGTAGATATTGGATGTTATAGGGACGGTGCAAGAGTGTCTACACAATATAAATTGAAAAAGTTGAAGGTTTTAATTTTAAAGCTAGACTTAATGAAAGCGGATGACTGTGTAAACTGGGACTTTTTAAGATCGATCCTCATTCAAACGGGTTTTAGTTTTCCTTCTATTAACTGGATTTATGAGTTGTGTTGTCATCTCCTATTTTCCTGTTCTTATAAATGGGGAGACTTCCCCTTTTTTTCGGAGTGACCGTGGTTTAAGGCAAGGTTGTTCGTTGTCGCCTTTACTATTCATTTTAGTTATGGAAAGTTTTACCCTGTTGTTGAAAAAAGGCTAGACTGAGGGAAGTCTGACGGGGGTGAAGGTCTCTAGGATTGTAAAAATTCTCCATCTTTTCTTTGTTGACGACATCCTCATCATGACAAACGCCTCCTTAGAGGAGTGGTTGGAGGTAAAAACCCATCTAAATCTGTTCTGCTGTGCTTCGGGGTTGAAAGTAAATCTAAGCAAATCTACTTTTCACCACTCGAGCATCCAAGGGGAGATATTGGACAAGTTTAAAGAAGCTTTTTCTTTTAATTTTGCCGACCTGGATGAAGGCTTTAAATACTTGGGATATTTTTTAAAAGCTAAGAAATCAAAGTTTGATGATTGGAGATGGCTCATAGAAAAACTTGAAAACATGATTGGAAACTGGTGTAACAAGTAGTTATCTCTAGGGGGTCCCTGCATTCTTGTAAAATCGATATTGGAAGCTCAATCGGTTTACTTGATGGCTCTAGCATCGGTCCCTGTTTTTGTGCTTAATAAGATTTGTCAATTGATCTTTGACTTCCTTTGGTTAGGAGGTAGTACTGCTCACCATTTCCATCTTTGCACCTGGGAGGTGCTAGCCAAACCAAAATATTTCAGTGGTGGGGGTCTTAGAAATATTTACCATGTTAAGTGAGCGTTGGCTGCAAATTGTTTGTGGCGTGTCTTGACGAAGGATGGGATTTGGAACAAAGTGATTAAGGATAAATATATACCTTATATTTTTGTCTCTACTTGGTTCATATCGACCACGACTAATTAGCCCTTTTCTTCGCAGACATGAAAAACCTACTAAAGTCTCTTCCACTTATCACTCATTGGTTAAGTTGGAATCTTGGAAATGGGCACTCTTTTTTAATTGGCCAAGAAAAGATATTGGGCATCAAGAACTCTTCACTGCTCTCACAGGACCTTTTATTGGCTATAAGGAATAAAAATATTAGATATATCTTTCAATCCAGCTCTCAGAACTCGAAGGGGTGCATTACTGCTCAGTGGAAAAGTAGTTCTGATTTGGGACTTTCGAGTGTTCTAGCTCTTGAATGGAGTCCTTTTTGTAAGGATCTAATTGGATCGGGGGTTCATCTCCAACAAAGAGAATACAACTTAATCTGGACTAGTGGAGACAATTCGGGCTTACTATTTGTTAAAAATGTTTATAATGCTTTACAAAAAAACTTTGGCAGGAACAATCTGTAGGTTGGAGGAGGCATATATGGTCTTGGGATATTGCCTTAAAAACCTGACTTTTCACTTGGCTTGCAATGGAGGATAAAATCCTAACTTGGGATAACCTCATCAAAAAATGTTGGGAAGGAACAAGCCTCTGCCTGTTATGTTCCAGGGATTCTGAGTTTCTCTTGCATCTGTTTGTCAAATACTCTTTTACTCTTCAGGTGTGGCAGAAGTTAAAATCTGCACTTCTTACAAGTTCTTCTTGGGAAGGTAACTCTTTATCAGACTGTTTTGATCGCTGGACTAAAAAGGAGTGGAACTTCGGTACCCTGCTCTTTTTGTCCTGCTGGTTCATTTGGTTGGAAAGAAACGAGAAAATATTTGAAAATTGTATTCCTTCCATTCAGACGGTTGTTTATAAAAATCTGGGAATGTTGGGAAACTCTGATGGTTTGGGATCTCAGAAAGGGAAGTGTCTTAGGAACTTAAGGACTCTTGTTTTTATTATGCCTACTATGGGATTGTTTGATGGTGAAACTCAAGCAAATGGGTTACTGAGTGGGGCAGGGGGTGTTTTAAAAATTTCTGAAGGCACTAGCTACAAGTGGACCCTCAATTGTGGCCTTGGTACAAACACAAGGGTTGGACTTCTAGGTGTTTGGGAGACATTAACTTTGGCATCCCGACTGGGCTTTGATCAACTTCAAGTCTTTGGAGATTCAAAAAATGTGATTGAGTGGCTGAATTGCAGGGGAAATTTAAATGTTACCTCTCTAGTGGGCTGGAAGGACGGGATCTTGGATTTAGTCAAATCCTTCTGTACACTCATGTTTGCACATGTCTACAAGGAACAGAACTGGGAGGCATATGCCTTATCCAAAAAAGTGCTTCAGGCTCCAGAAGGGAAGATCAAATTCAATAAATGGATAGAAGGACATGAGGGCCCCTCTCACTATTTGCATCTCTATTAGTGCCTGACCTTCTTTCTATATTTTTGGAGATTGTGTTGTATTTTTGAGCTTGTGTATTTTTATAGTTGGTTATGGAGGTTAAATCCTTCATAGTATTATAGTTTTCTATCTCGTATGTTGTGGAAGCTCAATAGCTAGAATATGGTCCTTTAAGCTCTTGTAGAGGTGGTCGTTTTTTATGGATCCCTCTTGGTATGGTTTGGAGTTTGGATGGTTTTTGTCAATGTATATGTTCTTGAGAACACTATATATACTAATATATTGAGAAATTTTCTGGTGGGAAAAAAAAGAGTATATTACACAAGTTATTGGAATGAAAAAATTAATAATCAATAAAAGTATGTATATTAAAAACCCACAGTTTGATCTTATGGTTCTCAATGAGAGAAGGCAAAACATCCTGCCATTTTATATTTTTATATTTAATGATATGAATTGCATTTGCATTTTATATTTTATGATGAATTGGATAACCATGTGGATTGGCCATTCTCCCAATCTAATGTTGGTGTAAACAGAGATACCTCTTTCAACCTTGGGTGAAGCTACCCACTTCTAAATTTCCACCTTCGAATAAAATAAATAGTGTCAAATTTGACATAAAATTACAAAGTATGAAGCTCTTACCAATACTCTAAAATTTCCACCTTCGAATAAAAGAAATAGTTTCGAATTTGACATAAAATTACAAAGTATGAGGCTCTTCCCAATACTCTAAATTTGATAATGGAGGGCGACAATAGACATTGGTGAAATTAATCGCTATGAAATTAATATTATGCCACACACTTCCATCCATCCCGTCATGATAAAATCTGTAATGGATTCACCTCGCAAGATGAGATATGTCATTGCACGATGGTTCAAAATCATTAATATTGCATTAACCATTTTGCATTTGAATCACTACTCTTCCATTGTGTGTAGTGGTGTCATTTAGTGGTTATGGTTTGAAATAATTATCACGAGAGATGACAATTAGATAATTCCCACCTTTTTTCCTTATTGTCTTTAAATGCAAATTGCAAGCTTTACTAGCCATTTGTTCCATAAGGTATAGATCTTAGGGAACATGAAAAAATTATACAAATTCAAAGTTTTCAATTGTTCTTTGGATTTTGAACACTATTCTTCCCAGCTATGCATTTTGAAATAATGTTTGATTGACCGCATGGCAGATTATTGCCATGACAGATTATCTTTTTAATTCCCATTTGATTAATAGTTGATACCCCTTTGCTTAAGAGCTACAAGTTTGGCTTAATTGTTGGTGGTCTCGCCTATTCCCCACACAAAATTTGTTTCATGATTTCATCCAAGGTCAAAGATGACCCCCCACCCCCCTTTGACACTTTCCACCCCTAGTGGGTTCATTTATTAATGTTAGTAACCATGATATATTTGGCAGTGCGTGGGTTGATTGAGGCTTGTCCTAGTTGTGATGCCTTTAAGACTATGTAAACACGTCCCTTGCCACCTTGCCTCCCTATAGGCCCATGTTAAAGAACATACTATATTGTGGCTTGCTTTTTTAAGTGTTACCTAGATAACTTTCTCTGCACACATGCATCGCCTATAATTTAGTGGTTGGGAGATATGGTAGCAAAATGACTCTTAAAGTACATGATATTGAAAAACATCTATGGATTAATTGGTTTTCATTATTAAATTTTTGGGTGGGTTAAAAACAAACTATGTAGTTTTCGTTTTTTGGAATTATATTATTATAAATTTTTATTTATAATATTTAAAATATAATTACAAATCTTGAGTATAATTTATATATAAATTAATGTTGATTTTTTTATATCATCGTTATATATTTGAAAAATATGGTTGTTAATAATAAAGTAAATTAATAAATAGATGAATATGCTTTTTTCATTATTTTGATTTAGTGTTTTATAAAATTCATAATAAAAATGAAACTAAACTCCTTACAACATTATGCAAGGAGTAGAAGCAAATTTAACCAAATGCATGTTATGAGGTTTTACACAAATGCCAATTCAAATATTACTTCTATTTTGAATTCATCAATATGTTAAATACTATTATCTCTTTCATAATCACCAAAGACATTCATATACTAAAACAAGAGCAAACATATTGTTGTTCCTGAGTTTATACTTTAAGACTCTAAAGTATACCGTCAAAGCATCTGAAATAAAAGAGGAAGAGAGGACAGTAAAGACAACTATTTAAATGATGAAGATTAAGGTTGGTTTCTTAGTTGTCTCTATTGGAATTCCAAGTTTTCCTGGATACTAATATCTCTCTCAATTGTCGCCCATGAACGTTCTAACTCAACCCGGTTATTTGTTGTTTGTAAAATAGTGTTAAATAAATTTAGAGCGATGTTGGTTTGATCCGAAAGGCCGGGCTCGATGTTAGGCTATCTTGCAACTGGTACTGTCATGAAGGGTAAAAGTAAATAAGTTAAATTTCTTGTGTTTTCTTTTTAGGCTTGTTATCTCTATTCCACAATGTAACAAGAATGATGTCAACACCCAAATAAATAGGATGACTAAATTGTAGGCCTTTTCTTGTATCCGAGTTAAATTTTAAAGAAAAGAAACATGTATGATATGAAGAAAAACATAAAGCTATTAGCAAAGTGAGGCATTAATTTCAGAGGAATCTCACATAGTAATAGAAGACTACGAAATGAGAAAAATATTAATGAAGCATATGATGTTGAAATCTAAACAAGAATAATAATTTCCACAGTAGAGGTTTTACTAAATTGTAGCTAAGCATTCATCAATTAAACATATGAAAGAGAGATGAGATGACAGGGAAACACATAACGCAGAGGTGACGAGATCTGGAATCTTCAATCTGCATTTCTATTAATTTAGAGTCTCTTCAAAATTACTTCGTCAAAAATGTTTTTTTAGAGAGATCAAAAATCCTTTTGTCAGTCTTCTCTCCTTTTATTTATACAAAATCATCCCTACTTGATCATTAGCGATCTCCTATTTTTTAGGGAAAAAGAAGGAAAAATAGTTGCAAAACTGCAACCTTAACCATTGCATGATTAACATTTCGTTGGTCTATCATTTCAGAAGTATAAGACTTCGAACGACACTTCACTACTTAGTTGAAGTCTCTCCCTCTTTTGAAGCTATACATTCAACACACTTCTCTAAAAAATGAACAAAAATTCTGGGTGGTGTCGGGAGATCTTTAGTTTCAAATAAATAAAACTTTCTTTGTATTTTTGGAAACTGGTCTTCAAAACCTTTATCGACATATTTGATCACTTGTAGCTTTAAATTAGGCTGTATCAGCCATCTGTCTATCTGATTGGTATTGATTTTGCTTTATTTGCAAACTAATAATAAAGTTTTTTCAAAGTCTATTATGTTTTATTTGCAAACTAATACCATAATACCATGTGGCATATAACGGTAAATTGTTTTTTATTAGATTGAAACCTTGGTGTTTTTTCGGTCTAATTGACCGCGTATGGCTTTGTTTGCTTTGGGGTAATGTTTTTTAAAGCATTTTGATAGTCCCATGATTCAACCCGTTAGTTGGAGAGAGGTACATGTTTGTGGGGTGAATGGACGCATAACTTGGTCTTACCTAAGATCATGTCAATGTGGGGCCTACCCATGTGTTTAACCCATTATTTACATTATTTTTTAAATAGAAATTTCACTTTTCTTTGCTTGGAATGAAGTGGATTTTCTTTTAAACGTGAGTTGGACTTTGGATAAGTAGAAAACACTAGTTTTTGTTTTTTTTTTCCCTCGGAAAAATTCGTAATTTTATGCATCCAAAAGATCCAAAATTACATTTTACAGGTGTATGATGCACTTTTCAAATATGGGTAAAAGAGCAGAAAATAAGAAGCCTGAAATGGTCCAGATCTAACTACAAAGTCACAAAGAATAGTTACAATAATACAGACTAGTAAGATGCTACATTTAAAGCAAAAGACAATTGCACGCCCAAGAAGGATCTCAAAGTCCAGATCCATAGATCCACACTACACACCCAAAGAATGGACCTCAAAGCTCTGTCCCAACCACCGAAGAGAAGCAGAAAAACCCAGCAACCGCAACACCAAGCTCCATAACCCAATGCCATAGACCCATAACCTGGCCACTAACACACCAAGAGAGGGAGCCGTCGAAAGAAGAAGGCCCCATGAATCTGTCTGAGAGGCATAGAACACCCAAAACGACAAAATCCAGAGGACCGGATAGCAACAACCAAGCCATTGGTCGTGCATACAGGAAGAACACCATAGCCAGACCCAATCTGTTCGCGGGAAGAAGGCGCACCAACGAAAAAAATGAGCAACCCACGGGGGCGGAGCCACAAGCAAGAGAGACGCCGATAGGGAGGCGCCCACGAAGCCATGCACCTGCGGGAAGGGTTGCGGCGAGGGAAACCCTAGCCACAGAGCCCCCTAGAAAACATTAATTAATAGTATTGATATCAGTATAATAATATTGATATAGATATACTATTGGTTAAATAAAAATTAGTTAAAAGAGGAAAAAAATATAGAATTGGAAAATAGTTAGAAAAGTGTATTATATAAGAAGCAAGGTATTTAATGAATAAAAAGTTGTAAATAAATTATGTAAAAAATGTTAATTGAAGAAAAAATGGTGAAAGTACATCAAAAGAAAACATCAATATTACATAGACAACTTTAATGGATTAGAGGAGATCATAGTGTATAATTACTTGAAGATTAATATCCCATAGTGTGAAAAACATGTAATAGTACAATTAAGAACCAACTCACAAAGGTTGCAAAGTGAAATAGGAAGATGAGAACAATCCTAACCCTAAAAGTGATGGGGAAGACTCTATTGAGTATGTAGAAATGAAGAAGTAAAAATTGAGTAACGCTTTCTCCTACATTATGCAACATATTCATAAATCAAGGAGATGTCAAATTTGAATGAAAGAGATTACGAATTGACATTTTAAAAGGATTTAACGAGAGGTACACAAATGTTGAATGAGGATAAGATGTGAGCAAGAAGTAAATGGTTGATAGTAAAGTCAACTGAGCAACTAGCCTTTGACGTGGAAGGAAGAAACCATATCTAATTGATTAGACTAAATTCATAATTTGAGTCCTACCTTTACACTACTAACTTTAAAATAATAAAAACTTCGAAAATGAAAAACATACCACTCATTCAAAGACTCCACTTTGATGTGTATTATGAAAATATAGATAAAGAATGAAAAAACATTATACATTTTTCTATAATATCACAAAATTAACATTCCAAAATTAACTATATATTTCCAAACACTTTCGATTAGAGAAACATTCGAAACACCTTTCCACTTTTTTTTTCCAATAGAAAAATATATAAAAATTATATTATGGTATAATTTATTTTACAAAGTAGTATCGATCTTGAGCGATACAAAACTAGACCAACCATTGATAGTCTAAAGCCCGTGCTTTTACATAGTCATTCAAAAAATTGTTCACAAAAAACGACAAATAGTACTGAAGAATGGGAAGAAAATCAACAAAAAGCTCTGATCTCAACTCCACTCCGCTACCACTCTCATGCTTCTAGCCTAGCTCATACTTCAAAGATGTTTAGGTATGTATGGGGGCTTTCAATTCCATTGTCCCAGTGATAAATATACAGTCTTCCTTCAAGTTCCTTGAGTACCCTCTTTGAAAGTAAGTCAACCTCTTTGTTGTGTTCCCTGTAGATGTGCTAGAAACTTATGTCTTTAAAGTTATTTGCCAGTTCCTTTGTTTTTAGTTTCCAGCCTTCAATGTTCACCGCATGGAGTTGTCCCTTTTGATTTATCCAATCAATTAATACCTTTGAATCCCCCAGGACTTGGATTTTTTCAATCGACCAGAGAGTAGCCAATGTGAGAGTCGCCCACAATCCCATGAGCTTAGCCTTGGTGTTTGTTCCAGCTCCACAATTTATGAACCATTTAGTAACCCTCGATGCATGAGTCTTGAAAAATCCACCCGCTCCGCAACACTCACAATTTGATAGGGTTGCGCCATCGAAGCAAGCCAAAGTGAAGCCTTCAATCTGAGTTATGTTACAAAATCTGTTTGGAAAGAATTTGGGGGTATTTGGCCGCCAAGAGAAAGAGACCGAGATCCTATGCGCCACTGAGAGATGAGATGGGGAACGCTCTTCGAATAAAGCCTTGTTTCTCTCATTCCAAATGTGCCAAAACACAATGGCTGTCATACTGGTTGGGGTTGTTTTATCCTTTTTTCAACAGATAAAACAATCTGAGACAGTGATACCATCCCACTGAGTTTTTAAATGAAAGAGGTCAATTAAGCGGTACCACACTGCCTTTGTGAAAGAACAATGGATTAAAATATGGTCAATGTTTTCGGAATTGCAGTTACAAAGCTTGCACACTCCCAGACCTTCCCAGCCTTTCTTCTGAAGTGAATCCTAGGTGAGGACTTTATCGTTCGCTACCAGCCATAGGAACAACTTTATTTTTAGTTGAATCGGCCATTTCCACAAATTTTGTATCCAACCACTGTCAAACGGGTAGTCAATTGAGTTTACGATTTCCTTGTAAATATTCTTGGTTGAAATGACGCCCGATGCGTCCTCCTCGGTCCACACCAGGGTATCTGCCATGTTTCTAAGTAGGATACCTATGCCCCTTAAGGCATTGTTGAATTGTTGCCACTTTGTAGCGGCATCTCCACTGAGTCCCATCGAATCGCTACTTAGCCACCGGTCTGGAAAGGAGATTGCGTTGGCAGTGTCTCTCTCTTAGGCTACTATTGAAATATGATTGTTGTGCAGGTGAAATTGTAGAGATTCTGAAAGAAGAGATCAATCCTCCATGCCGATGATCTTGTCCTTTCCAAGAGAAATTAAATGGCCCAACCCAAGGCACCACCGCAGCCAGTGGAGAATCACGTATAAATTTCTGGTCAGGCCATTCCAAATGTTGGATGCCCCTTGCTGCTTGTGGGATGCTCTTCGAAGCCACACTACCACCGGAGTATCTCCCAAAAATTTGTCCAATAAAATTCCGTGCCAAATACTGTCATGAGTCAGTGCCCTCCAAATAGTGTTTGCGAGTAAAGCCGAGTTGAAAGAAGGGAGGTTTCGAAGCCCCCAATCACCACAAATCTTTGGTCTTTACAAGATGTCCCATCTACAAAGATGAAATTGATGCTTATCCCTATTCCCACTCCACAGGAAAGAAAACATTAACTTACATATTTTGTTTAGCATAGTTCATGGAATCACCTCCATGGACATCTAGAACACTGATTGACTCTACAACACTGCTTTAACCAGGATAAATCGACCATCGAGAGCCACCTGTTACACCAAAGCTCGATTTTCTTTTTGATTTTATCCACCAGTGAAAACCAATCTTCAGTCTTTGAGATGCTCGGCTTTAAGTAGTAATCAAGGTACTTGAAACCCGAACTCAAATCAGCAAAGGTAAAGGGGATGGATTATTTTAAAGGAATGAGCTCTGCTTCCTCTAACCCCCAATAGTGAACAATAGTTTTTGAATAATTTATGCACAGACCCGAGACTAAGCAAAAGGCCTAAAGTATGTCCATGATCGCTCTCCACTCGAAAGGGTATGCCTTCGACATTATAAGAACATCATCAACAAACATTAAATGAACAATCTTTAAAAGCTTAGAAACCTTTATACCTAAAATATTGTGTTCGAAAATGCTTCTGGATAAACTCAGGTTGAGCCCTTCCATTATCATAATGAACATATACAAGGATAATGGGAATCCTTGACGGAGCCCCCTCCCACTCTTGAAGTAATCCGTCGCCTCATCATTTATCAACACTGCAAAGATGGTACTAGTTATGCAACACATTATCCATTCCGTCAGCTTAAACCCGAAGCCCACTGTGAGTAAAATCATTCTTAAGTACTGCCAGTCTATGCTGTCATAGGCATTTTTAAGATATAGTTTCATTACCAGAGATTTAATATTCCTTTTTTTTATGCTGTGCAGGTTTTCATGGGCCGATCTAATAGCATCCTGAATCCTTCTACCCTACATGAACCCCAGTTGTTCTGCATAGAGACATTTTGACAACACTAGCTTTATCTAATTTGCAATAACTTTTGAGATCGCCTTATAAATAAGATTACATAAGGAGATTGGCCGGTAGTGATCGAAGGAGACCAGTTTGTTTTCCTTCGGGATGAGGTCCAGAAAAGTAGAGTTTATACCTCCACAAAGGTGACCTTTCCTCCTCTAGTCCTCCACCATCTCAAGAATGTCACCTCCCACAAGATCAAAGAAGAAGGTGAAGAACTCTGTTGTCCACCCATCAGGGCCTGGGCTCCTTTCTTTATTAAAGTTTTCTAGAACTGATTTTAATTCCTCCAAAGTGACAGGCTTATAGAGAGACTTTGTTTCCTCCTCATCAACCATCCTAGTATAGAGACTGGTAATCCTGACCAATTCATTTATGTTGGTCCTATTAGAATATAGAAGAATGTGTGCTCGTTTTACCATTGACGATACCCTCATCACCCAACCATAGCCCGAAGCCACCCTCTGAGCACCTTAACCTTGACTGAGAATTACTCCGGAAGCAAACCCTAGGCTAGATAGCCAAACACGATGTAGCGCATCGTCCTCCAAGGATAGCGCACCAACAATAGCTGATCAGATAGTCCAAACCCTAGCCAAGAGATAATCCAAGACAACATTGAAACTACTAGCTGCAACAACTGCACCTGCAGCTCTCCTACACACATGCACATCAAATTGGGAACTGCAGTGTGCACTAGTTGCTGTCTGCAATTATGAGATGTGTCAAAATGAGAATTGGTGCCCTGTATTTATACTGGTTCTACCAGATTTGTTGGGGCCGACTTCTTCTTCTGGATATGTGTCTGTTCAGTATATTATTATTATTTTTGGCCGACTTCTTCTCTTGGAGGATAATAACCTAATATAAATTATCTTCTTGAGCCGACAAGACTTCTAGGGTTATTAGCCAACTTTATTAGGGTTTCTCTTGCTTCCCGGAGTCTTCTATTCTCATCAAGTTCATAGGTGGAGGTAAATACCTCCCGTAGCTACCATAATATCAACACTCCCTCCTAGCTAGGGAGGTATTACAGGTAATGGTCTTTGAGCACAAAAACATACCATTCACCTGATAGCATCAACATAGTCGTCTAGACTATCTCATGACTAGATCATGAGCATCACCATCACCATAAGCTGCATCATCTCTCGAAACCATACTTTATCTGATTAATCAGACATGATGCTGGATAAGTCACTCACACCATAGAGTGACACAAGAGTCACTCTTATAATTAGACTAGAGGAGTAAATGTTCTGAACCAATTTCCATCTGGAAAATCTTTGTTCATCATTCGTCTGGATGGTGATTATTTTCAATAAACTGTTGATAGTCTTCAAGGTAATTAGAACAGAAATAGAACACAACTGTGTCTATTCATAGTAGTACATAACTATAATCCAGTGGTTCACTACCACACCAAGTAACACACAAGTACTTGATCAACAACATATAGTCACAAACAGTGGAACATATCCACCACAATAGTCTTCATCTACTATTATACAGTCTTCATAACAAACATCTGATAGAAACCTGCATAGAAACATTGTTATGATATATACTGAATTATTTGGGCCAATCTTTCACTCACATCTGTGAGCTCTGAAAGAATATATGCCTCACGAACAGTGGAACATATCCACCACAATAGTCTATATCTATTGTCTTCATAACAAACATCTGATAGAAACCTGCACAGAAACGATGTTATGATATAAATTGAATTATCTGGGCCAATCCTTCACTCACGTCTGTGAGATATGAAAGAATATCTTCCCTCAGAGTAGAACAATGAGATATCTGGACTATTCTTCTCAAACACGGAAGAATAATTGTCCTGTCTTCTGAACATGGGCCATTCCCCACCCTGGGCCATTCTTCCTACACTAATCAAAGTGCACCCTGGAGAGAATGTATAACCCTAAGGAATGTTGAGTCTGGACCATTCCCCACCCTGGGCCATTCCTCCTACACTAATCAAAATGCACCCTGGAGAGAAT
>SNQJ01S0003908.1:231434-263394 GCA_010110895.2 Picea sitchensis | reverse complement strand
AACCGCGACTCAGGGGCATCTAAGCCGTCAAAATCACCCAGGGATCGCACCCGGCCTGAGCCACACCAACCCTTAACATGGTTGGATTTTTTGTCCCCGCAGGTTTCGAACCAATGACTTTAACATCACGGAGTGGCTTAACAACACACTCCGTCACCGACTGTCCTACACCTCGAGGACATAATTAATTTAATTATTAATTAATATAAATTATTCTAAAATTTTAAATGATTTAAAAAAAAAAAATTATTTTTATAATAATTTTTTTAATACATTATACATATAAATAACCAAAGAACGTCTCTATATGTATATAAAAATAACCAAAAGAACGGCTCTATATAATCTATTTTGGTTAAAAAGTAAAGCCTCTTTTAATAACATGATTGAATATGATGCATATACCAAATATATTTACAATGAAAATAAAACTAAAACTAAAAATATAAAAACAAATAATAAATACAAAATAGTATTAAGTAGCAGCAATACTAATTACAATAATAATAACGGTAAAATCTAACCAGGGATTTGGTTGTTTGTTGAAGTAGTAGTGTTTTCAAGTCCTTAAACCCCTCTAGTGACATGTTCATCTTTGATATCATGATGACTATTATTTATCATTAATATCATAACCATTGCGTTCATGGATATACTCGACGATTACATAATTACAACAATATATTATTTCTTTTTTCTTTTAAACTATCCATAGTCTTTGTATTATATTAAAAGAGTGTTGCACAAAAACTTTGCTGCTAGCTTGTTATTAAGGAAACTAGACCAACAACAATGTAGCAGTTTGTCTAGCTCAACGGGCCAATAAAACCATTATTTTTTAAGACTATGGAGTACAGAATGACAAAAACTATAGTTGTCTAATGAAAGTTTGATATGAGTCTTCCTAGCATAATAATAACTGAAGGAGGTGGGGCAAAAGCTCCCAAGCCTCTGAAACTGAGAAAAAGATAGACAAAACTGAAAAACATGAAAGAATTAGGCTAGTGGAGGGTGGTCATCAGTCACATGAACCTGGGACCGAGGAAAATCCAGCTTGGTCAAGTCCACTCTAGCTAGCTTCTCTGCCATCAAATTGATCTTGTGGTCCACCAAATTTATCTGTAGTTGCACATCATCCAATTATAAGAGAATTTCCCGATGACCTTTATGCCTCTCAACAAGAACTCTTCCCATTAGCCAGTAAATATCAATTGTCTTAAGATATCGTGACTCTTTGGCTCGCGTAGAACCATTGTTAGGAACCCATGAATGAGTGTTATGCGTGACCTCTTCATTGGAGATGAAGTGGCTAAAGAATTTGACATCTACCTCCTCCAAATAAATTTTCTCTTGTATCTCAGGTGGAGTGTGGGTGTGGGAAGACTCCACAGATTCCTTTGTTGTAGAGATGAGACGAGAACCAGAAGAACGACGACGACTGCCCCTAGAGTGGTGAGATAAATTACTGTGGGCCATGGGTGCAAGAGAAAGGGAGTGATTGCAAAGAAGGCAGAGTAGGGTGAGAGCCAAAGCGTATGAAGGAGACATACGTGCAATTGAGAGTAGAGGAGTGTATGTAGAGGACTAAGACAAATGGAAAACTCACGAAGGAACACTGAAAATATGGTGAGGGTCCATAATCAAGGTTGTAAAGGCCATAATTGCTAATCAATGAGCCCAAAGGAGTTGGAGCGTGGGAAGGACAAAAGTGAAGATCAGACTGTACTGAAATGACATTGTTGATCCAAAGTTGAATGCTCTATGATGGTGCATGAGTGATGAAAGGGGAGACCACCCAACTGGTTGTTTAAGGGAGATCATGGGTGACAAGTAGCGATGCTCCTTGGGGAGCAGTCTCGTCGTTGGAGCTCGTCCATGTCACCCGATTCAGGTTAATTACAACAATATACTATTAAATCCCATAAACTTACTTGAATTATCAATCTCAAATCATACAAACTTAGAAATACTACATACTATATATGAAAATTTCAAAAATTAAATTAATGAAAAATCTTTCACCTTTAATATTATATTTTTTACCCATAAATCAATTTTAACGTTTTATAAATATTAATACTTATTTAAATTACATTTAAAAGAACTTACAACACAAGAAATAAATATTTTGTATTTAATTAATTATTAATATAATCAATAAAATTAATAAATAAATAAAAACAAGTTTCTTATATTGTTTTAATTCACAATAAAGAAGTTTTCACAATCCCACCTAAAGCAAGTTTACTACTTGACCTTGTATGATTGATCGATTAACCTCTCTCATCTCAAGCAAATAGATAGAGTTCTTGGGTTGGTAATCCATTATCCAACTAAGATTGTTCTTAGGTTGGGAAATTTCGTATGTTTATTCTTGGGTTGGACTACCTCATATGCTTGTTCTTGGACTGGGGAATCATTCCTCACACTTTTATTTGGCAGATAATCCTTATGTGTTAGCTAACCCAAGCCTTTTGAGCCAAACACACTTGAAATAGTTGACAACTACAAAACTTTTTCCAACAATATTATTATTTTCAAAATCATGATGATCAACCGATGAGCCTTCTATTCTAGAAGTAGAGTGGCTATCTTTTACAAAATCGACAACACTACTATTACTAGTATTTGTAGATGGCTCAATAAGACATTTCCCTTCGAAGCCTAAGATCTTTGAGGGGAAGAAATCAATATGGTACCTTGAGTCCCTGCTCATGAAGTGATTGAAGGGGAATGCTCATGCGATATGATGATTTTGTGGAGGAAGGAAGTTTTTTATTGATTTGTCTCGACTTACTCCAATCTCCTTAAATCAAGAATTCCATTGTTCGATTAATCAAAGATATTCCTTGAAAACCAATAACCTTCTAACTATTCTATTATGAACAAAGAACATCAAAGAACATCACATGAAGATCAAAAGTGGAACGAGGAAGCATGTAGTTTGTTATTTCACTCCAAATGAGTAATTCCCAAGCCTACTTGCAACTCAACACCCTGCTTTATTTATATTGTCTCTATTATGGCTTTAGAAAGAGATGTTGCTATGCTCACGCTCACTATAAGTAGATGAGAGGTCACTCACCAGAGGTCCCGCCAAAGAAGCTAAGTCATATGGCCTGTAAGGTCATTGGTTATGACTTGGTACTTAACCTAGAAGAACAAGTTAAACAACATGAAAGACAAGAGACTTCCTAAGGTTGCTTCAAACTCCAACGAAAATCACCTGCAACTCAAGCGAGGTTGGCATAAAGATGCCAAATATTGGTTGAATCATTGGGGTATCAAGGAAGAGGTCATTCTACAGAGTAACAATAATGTTAAAAATATTATTACATCTAAATTTAAGGAGGTGAGCAACCCTAATCTAGAACATCAAAAGTTTGTCTTTATTTTAACGAGCATAAAGAAGATTATCAACATTGCTAAAATAAGAACAAACTCTCATGAACTCCATAGTGAAAGAGACAATTCCTAAAATGACGTGGGTTGAAAGAACTTGTCATCTTCATGACATTATGAAGATTGAAGATGAAAAGCGTTTTCTCTCAAAATCTCATGCACACATCCACATCCATATTACATCTTAATTTCAAAATATTTGTTACAATCTCAACCTTTCTAACCATTTAACTCATCAAAATTGTGATGATTTTAGGCATATTTTTTGTAAAACTTTTTGAGTACATAAATAGAATTTTAAGCAAACCAAGTAATTTGTTACATTTTTTTGAGATTCAATAAATAATTATTGAAATGAGTGGATGTTAATAACCATCATTATCAGTAAAAATAAATAATTATTGATATGAGTATAATTATTGATATGGGTGGAAGTTAATAACCATCATCATTAAAAATAAATAATTATTGATATGAGTGGAAGTTAATAACCATCATCATGAGTAAAAATAAATTATAATAATAATAATAATCTATTTTTAAGGTCAGGGTTAAGCTAGTACACTCACGAATCAAAATGTTTTACTTTTCTTCTCAAATCCGGCCTTTAAAGATTTAATTTCAAGACAGTTGTTTTTCTTCTCCAATGTCTGATTACCTTTAATTACAATTTATATTGTAATGATGTATTTCCATAGTTTTCGAAATAGAATCGAGAGGCAGGGTTTAAAAATAAAGTTAAAAAGGCTAGTATTTCACCACTCAATCTCTGTTGTGTGCGTCTGTAGAGATTTATAGCAAAGAGATATATAGCAAGGTTGCACGTATCAATGGTTTTGCCTCCAAAACTAACTAACAGTAAAGTTTATTTTTAGAAAGTAATACCCATAATGTGATGGTAGCACTATGATTTTAATGTTTATTGAACAATAAAGTTTACCGTTAGATTTTGATTCCGCTTCTTTTATAAAAATGACTGTTTGATACCAATTTTATGTTTTGTAATAATATTTTATTTGGTTGAAAATTGATTTAGTTTGCATTTAAAATTACTTATTCTATGTTCTTTCACAAAATGATTTTTCAACGTTGAAAGGAATTTTTTTTATTCTTTTTGTAGATGCCAAAATATTACCATGGGTGTTGCATGCTTTGTGAGTTTTTGAAATCCATCCATCCTTATCATTTCGCTGCATGCATGAATATTAATTATATGGTAATCTATAATGAACACGGATATTGAAATCCATTCATCCTTATTATTCTAGGGACTAAGTTGCCATGTAGTTCTTGTTTAAAATAGAAATGAATTTTTCTAAAATTTGAGTCTCTTTTAACATGTATAAAATAAAATAAATGAAAAATAAAATGTCTAATGTTATTAGTTCTTAACTTTAAAGTTTTTTTTTTTTAATAAATATAAATAAAGCTTTTAAAATCTATTATGTGGTTCTTATCTCTAAAGTTTTTTTTTTAATAAATATAAATAAAGCTTTTAAAAATCTATTATGTTTCATTTGCAAACTAATGACACGTAACATACACGAGTTTTCACATAAGGCACCCCTATTTAGATAACCATGTGGATTGACCATTCTCTTGATCTAATGTCGATGTAGATAAAGAAGACTGCTTCCAACCTTGGTGAAGCTACACGAGATTCCCAACTTCAAAATCTACAAGAGATTCCCAACTTCAAACGAAAGAAATAGATTCCAATTCAACATAAAATTACAGAGCATGGGGCTCTTCCCAATTCTCTAAATTTGATGGTGGAGGGAGGCAAGAGACTAACAAAATTAATCTCCATGGAATTAACATTATACCACATACTTCCATCCATCCCACCATGATAGAGTTCATATGGGATTCATCTTGCAGGATGAGATATGCCATTGCACGATAGTTCAAACTCATTAATATTGCAATAACCATTGTGTATTCAAATTGCCACTCATCCATTGTGTGTAGTGGCGTCACTTGGTGTAGCTTATGGCTTGAAATAATTATCATAGAAGATGACAGTTAGATACTTCCTCCCCTTTTCCTTATTGTCCATAGATACATATTGCAAGCTTCATTATTCATTTTTTCCCCTGAAGTATTGAGCCCTCACAAAACATGAAAAAATTATACAAATTCAAAGCCTTCCACTAGCCTTCGAACTTTGAAGAATATTCTTTCTAGTTGTGCATCTCGAGGTAATGCTTGGTTGACGATATGATGGATTATTCCCATGAAGTCCCCAACCACTATTATCTTTTTGACTTCCATTTTCTTCATAGTTGATACCCCTTTCCCAAGAGCCAGAGCTTTGGCTTGATTGTTAGCGATCTTTCTTATTCCCCATGCAAAATTTGTTTCCTGATTTCATCTAGGGTCAACGATGACCCCCCCGACACCTGCGACCCCTAGCGGGTTCATTTATTAATATTAGTAACCTTGATATATTTGGCAACATATGGGTTGATCAAGGCTTGTCTTAGTTGTGATGCCTTAGTGACTATGTCAACACGTCCCTCACCACCTTGCCTCCTCGTAGGCGCACATTGAAAGAACATAATGTATTGTGGCTTTCTTATTTTAGTGTTATTTGCATAACTTGCTTTGCACACACACCTTACATGTAGTTTAGTGATTGGGATATATGGTAGCGAAATGACCATTAAGCTACATGACATTGAAAAACTATAACAAGTTAATTGGTTTGCATTATCAAATTCTCTTGCATGCTTGAGATTGCACCAATCCCATGCTTGATCCCTTTAATGTAATAGAGAGGATTTATGTGACTTAGGTTATGATTTTTTGGGGGGAAAACCTCGTGGGATTCCCTCTCTTACTTGGAATTTCCAAATAGAGGAAAAATCAACTACAATCAAAATATTTGCTAGTAACCCCAAAAGACTTGGTTATATTTGAATTTGTGACCTAAAGCCTCTTTGTCATCAACATGCCTTGAGCATATGCTTCAATTGATTAACCTAACTTTTGGGGCTATAGAATTAGATGATATGTATGAAAGCATAAACATATAATATAAACAGAGGATGAGACTCTAGAGATATTCTAAAATGTTATTGTAGCTCATTTACTATGTACCATTATCGATGGACCAACTAAGAGTACAATTGTTTTTGTCTTATAGAATTAGTGATTCGAATACACAATGAGTTGAATGAATAAACTTTGTATCTAAGTTCATTGCTTGCACCTTGAACATTGTGGCATCCATCTTGTTCGTTATTTGTATCTTGAATGTTGTGTCGTTATTTGAATCTTGAATGTTGTGGCATACATCATGTTCATTGGAAGTTGTAGTTGGAATTACTATATGCATGTATGTTGCAATTGGTAAATCATTCATAATCTCTTGTCAGAGCATGGTGTGAATTCATAATATTGAGTTAAAATGGTGATTTTGGTCAATTTTTTATTTTTTTAATGGTCACTTGGTAATAATGGATTGAGTGGATATTTTAGGTTTTATATGCCATATTGAAGTATAAATTATTTGTTGTGACATGAATGAGGCTATGAGGTGGCACTATAACATGTGCATAATGAGAATCCATTGCAATATTGGTTGGTCCTCCACCATTATTAGACACAATCCAACCCAAGCGAGATCATGGTCCTTTTAGCATATTTTCTCTTTATATGTTTGATTACTCTACTAAGGTTGTACTTTTTCACCATGGGCCCATATTTCAATGGATCAATAAAAAATCATATATGTGTTATGAGTCTTCCTAATTAAATAATTGATATTAGAGTATTATGCTTCTATCAATACACAAACTATTTCTCACAAAGGGAATGGAGAAGGTCGAAATATTGATATTGACAAGTAAATAGAGCCAGTTTCCCAAAAAGGATTTGTGTTTGGAACGACGACTTTGTTTTACCAAATTGAAGGAGCTACTCAATGCAATGGATGGATGAGGGCTAGGCATGTGAGATGTTTGATATAAGTTGGTATCTTACAATACACTATTAACTTCCTTATGCTTTTTTTTATGGTTATTTTCATAAATTATAATTGACAATATTTTTTCAAAAGATTTTATTAAAGAATACCATTTATATTTTTTATTTCTATCTTTTTATCTTTATTTTTTTTTTTTATGAAAAAAGAATTTAAATAAAAACATATATTTTTATTTAAAAAATCGATATAATTGTTTTAAAGTATTCTCAATGGCAACGATGTTACTTATTTTTTTGGTAAATTTGGAGCAATGCATCTAGGTATCCTTCTTAACAATGTGAGCCATGTTAATTTTAGATCTCATTAAAATGAAGAAATTGTAGTAGATCTTGAGGCCTTTGTTGAAGGGTGATAATTCTATCAACATACTATAAAATCAATGAAGAGACCCTACTTACATTATAGGTCACTAGGAACATGACAATCTAGCATGTGTTTATTATTTAAGCTAAGATCTTTATGTTTTGGAGCTTCCCAAGATCCAAAGAAACAAAAAACTAAATGAAATTAGTCATCAAGATCACCAAGTATGCTAATTTTTATTAAGGATATTGATTGTTCACTTTATCTATCAAACCATGTGAAAATGAATGAAAGAGTGGGATGTTAGAGAATAATCCTAATGGACAAGTTTGATGACAATAAAAATTATGTTACCTTTTCCCTAGCTTTCTTAAGAATCTCAACCAGGTTAAAAAATGTTGTTCCAAGCATTAATGCTGCAAATGATACATCTCCTTGATCTTGGACTTGGGATGAGGTAGGGGGAAAGAGAATTATGGGGCATTCTCAAAATATTTGCAAAGTATCATTACATCGATGTCAATGTTGGTAGAAACAAGAAGAAGATAACAAATGAAATGACACTATGACAAGTGTTGAAGGAAAAGATAACAAAGCAAATTGCATTATGGTGAGTTTGGGATTCAAAAACATGAAGTATATAAACTGAATGTGATGTGTGTGAATTCCTATATTGACAAGAATCTACAATGCTCTTAACACATGAATTCAAGTAAGGATTCACAAAGACAGAGTGTCTAAGATTTTTTAATAAACTTTCATTAAGTGACACATAAAATAGTGCATGTGCCAATATGATGATAGAATATTTATCTATGTATCAGCTATGTGATAAATTTAATGTTGTGGAATGATGCAGGAGCATCCGAATTACATCGTGCGAGCCAGCGCGTGGAGGAAAAGGAACAGCTGGAAAGCGCCAGCACCCAAATTTTTGAACCATTGTAATATATGGCTGCGCCAAGCATTAATGTTTTGATGTGATGAAGCGCACTTATAGATTGTAACGGACCTTGAGCGGATAAGCTCTCGTCCTTAGGTAGTTGAGGCATTTACTTAGACTTAGTGCTGGTAGATAGAATAATTAACTGTAGATTAGACAGTTTTAGTTTTAGAGAGGGAAAACGGAGTATAGACACCCTCCCTTGTATCTTTGTATTATTCTCATTCATTCATACAGAAAAAAAGAAGAGAGCAGAGCAGAGAGCTTGTGAAGAAACCTCCATGTACAGTTATTGAATTAATAGGAAGAAGCCCTGATTCAATTCCATGGATGCGTTTGATCTATGTGTGTTGCTGATATTATACTTGTGCATGTTTGCTTCTTTCTATGCTTATTTGTTATATGCTGCTTATGTGATTGCATATCAGGTTCGAAACCCGAGAGAGTGAAGGAATGAGTTTCCATTGTTTCTCTGCTTAGGCCAGGAGATTCCTGCATAGGAGGCAGTCGAATTCCTCCGCATAGAGTGCGTCGAGAAGGCTAAACAGTGAACTTTCATTCTCATTTCGGTTGGAGTTGAGTTTGAGGGATTTGAGCCGTGCAGGTGAGTGCAGGCCAAATCTGAGCCTCAGTAGCAAGTCTGAGAGAAGGAGAGTGGGAACCATTGCGAGCATGAGCACACAGAACCCAGAAGACTTCAATACTTCTGGAAGTGATTGAAGATCGAGCACAGGGAGCAGGCTCGAGAATTCCTTGAAGGAGTTCGAGTTAGAGGAAGCTCCGGAGGAATAGCTCCTTTCGTTCGCTGAAGAAATCCACCCAGTGGAAGTTGCACAGGATGAAGGTGGCGGAGCAGAGATCCCTTCGTAGAGGAAGAGAATCGACGACTTGAATTCGTCCTGGAGAATCGCGAAGTCCCGGGGATCGTTGGATCTGGGAGAAGGAGCGAGGAGGTTAACCCTCAGGCAGCGAAAGAACCCTTGGCCATCGCTTATCGGAGAATCGGGGTTGGTGAGTGCAAGAATCACATGCACGTTGAAAACGCGAGTCGCGATTTCCCGACTTGATCAGAGCCGTTGATTATAACGGAGACAGGTGGCACAGATCCGGAAGCATCGGGGTTTCGGCATTCGGGGTTTCCAGCAGCAGGAGACTTGGAGTCGCGGACCCGCGAGCCGTGAAGTCCCGACGTGACGTGGCAGTGTGGGACCCGGAAGTCAGGGGGAGACACGTGGAAGCATATCGGAACATCGGTGTTCGGGGTTTCGAAGGGTAAGTATCTCACTGACCGAGAGCGTTGACTATTGACCATTCGGAGTTCGGGTCTCGGAGGTTGGAGCTGTTAGTGCATTGTGCTCGCATGTATCGCGAACCCCTGAGCCGCGATATCCCGATTTCCGAAGGGGTTGCTGTGGGTGACTCGGGACTCCCTAGGGAGTTGAAGAGTGCTGACTCTTCGGGCCCATGAGAAACAGAAGGTCCTGGTGGAGCGACTGCCGACTGAGAGAGAGCGGGGTTGCACCATGGAAGGGTACAGCTTATCATATTAGAGAATAGATAAGAGCGAACTAAAACATATATTATTTTAGTCTTTAAATTCCAAAGACAAATATACCAACACTCATTGACCAACTAAACATTGAAAGTAAAGACGTTGACCAAAAAAGCAATGTCCTAATCAAGTTTTCAGTTTCTGGAAGTTTTGATTTTATTTTTCATGAAATATGAAAAATATATTAAAAAAAAAATGATATCACAACATGTTAAAAGTTAGCCGTTTCTATATATAGAAACGTAGGATTCAGGCCAAACATGGGAGGTTGGCGGAGGTTGGCGGCATACCGACCGTGACGCGTAGGATTCACTCACCAACATGATGTCGGGCCAGACACGGGAGGTTGGCGGCATACCAACCTGGCTCGTGACGCACATGATTCATTCAACAAGTATAGTTTATGTATTATAAAAATAAATAATTTTGAAATAATTATGTAAATTTGTATTTACAAAATTATTATTTCATTTAATTAATAAAATGTATTTTAAATTCATAATATGACGATTACCATCAATTCAAATTAATTTTAACCTTTCCAATCATTAAATAAATTAAATTACAAACAATATATTTTATCATTTTTGTTTTTACAAAACTGCATAATTTTTTTTATTAAAAGTTGGGTTGTGCACACGCAAAAACAATCAAATAGTAAAAAATTTCAAGATGGCCAAAGGCCCAAACCAGAGTCGCAATCTTACATCTATGTAGATGAATCATAAGTTTGCCTGAGTACATAAATAAGCTAGTGCAATCCTGCCAAGTATAGATGGAAACGAAAGAGGATAGCAAAATGTGATTTTACAATGCATTAGTTAGGAGAGTTTTAATTATGTGTCTACCTCACCCGAAGTGGGTGCCTGGGTGTCCTGCACAAGCTTCTGCATAATTGGTTGCTGAACTTCACAAGAGGTGAATGACCCCGCAGATGGCATTGAATTCTGTTGAACTAAGACCCTTGGAGGATGAAGAGACTGAATTTGAGATGTATGACGGTTCACCGTTCTAAGAAAAATGGCTAATTCTTAGACTCGCTTGATTTCCTGCTCCTACAGTTGGCGAACGAGATTGGCATTGGAGGCATGCAAACACTCCCTATCTGATTGTTAGGTCTACATTTGATTCTGAAGACAAGCCAATTTACACTTTGTACAGTCGTATGGGGATCTACTATACCACCACATTTTTTAGAGGAGGAAGTTGGGAAACATTTTTTTTCCTTTTTTTTTAACAAAAAACTGCAAAATTTTATGTTTTTCAACTTCAACCCTTTCAAACCCATATCTCCCTTAGGAATTTCACCTTGAAGTAAACACAAGAGTTCTAGAAAATTGTATGGCCTTCGTACTCATATATTTTTTTAAAAAATATTTATGGACATATAGTGGGACAAATTTTAGGGGCACCAACGACATATACTTTAAAATTTTAGGTATGGATAATGAGTGACTTGTGTGCCCCTCATTTGTTTTAGAGATGGTTATTCATTTTACGTAAACCAAATGTATGCTCATAATATGCATAGATCGTACTTGGAAGTGGACTATATGTTGAGGATTTTCAAACCTAAGCCCTATTTTTTATTATTTATCGAAATAGCATATGTTTAAAAAATGGTGCCTTATTGACACATGTTGGTGTCCTCACATTTTATTTCAAATGCAACTCTTATCAAACAAACTAAAACTACCCTTTTTAAGAGAACAGTGCAAGGAACATCCTTGTGAGGTTTTACATTTTTTTGGTGTTGCCATTGTGATGATATTAAATTTTCATTGTGATTGATTTTTAGCTCACTAAATTTCCTAATGATAAAGCTTAGAAAAAAAATAGTAAAAAATAGAAATCCCAAATGAAATTAAAAAACTCTTATACCATGAGAAAGTAGATTCAATGATGAATCTACTGGTATAAACTCCGATGGGTAATTCTAAGATTTTCCAGGGTTTCTACCTTGCTAAAGTGACCAATTTCAAAAAACTGTAGAAATGCTTGTTGTATTCATTGACCAGAAACTCTCAGTCGAGAACTTTACTAATTTCTTGGGCGAGAGTTTTTTGGCCTAAAATATGAAAGTTATAACTCTCGACCGAGAAAATTGGAGAGATATTACAACTCTCGGCCGAGAAAATATGTTGAATTTTTTCTCAGCTGAAAAATTGGAAATTATAACCCAACAACACCTAATTCTCAAAAAATTGTTTCCCAGCGTCGCGTTTTCACCCACCCCGCAAATGGCATTGAATTATGTTAAACTAAGACCCAGGAGGATGATGTTAAGCATGTCGATGAAGAGACTGAATCTGAGATGTGTGATGGTTCACCTTTCTAAAAAAATGACTAATTCTTCGACTCGCTTGATTTCCTACTCCTACAATTGGCGAACGAGTTTGGCATTGGCGGCATGCAGAGACTCCCTATTTGATTGTTGGGTCTGTATTTGATCCCGAAGACAAGCCAATTTACACTCTATACAATTGCATGGGGATCTACTATGAGGCCACATTTTTTAGAGATTGATGAGGCAAGCTGATGCGATCTTGGGAAGAATTGTGCATGCTAGAGACTGGTGTTGCTCTCTGTTACTAAAATCCTCGTCCCCGCCTTCATAAAATGATGCGAGTTAGGCTAATGAGAATGTATTTGGAATAGTATAAGTAGCCTTAAACTGATATGATTCCCCCCTTTGCGAATGCATTGCGGATACTAAAAGATGTGTTATGGCTCTCGTGTAGATGGAGACACCTACAAGGTCGAGGGGGATGAATACAAAGTGCCAAGCTTGCAGTGATGGGAAAATTCCACATGAGACAGTCATTTCACAAAATGTTGAGGTAAGTACTTGCATGCGAGGAAGGTATAACATATGGTGTGTTAACATAGGGCATCGTGTCACTAGTATGAGGCGAAAACTGAGCATATTGAGTGCATTGATGACATGATCATTCTTGCTATAGATGGGAGGTGGAGTCACATACCCTCCCATATCTGTTGATTCAAAATTTAATGCCCCGAATCGACATCACTCTGAGAAGAGCCAATCATTTTTACTAGACGACATGATCAACCTAAGGGAGATAAGTTTGAGAATACTCCTTGTTAACACAACTTTTTCCTTGTGCTAATTGCTTCATTGCTTTAGCCAATGTATCTGCCTTCCCATTTTGCTTTCTTGAAATGTGGAAATAACTCTCAGACTTGAATTTGTTTTCCATGTCCCTGATGCATTGGTAAATCTGATGCATTGGTAAATCTGCATAAGACTAGGTAGAGCATTTTTACTTAATCGCCTAAGCCCTTTT
The DNA here is from genome assembly GCA_010110895.2 of Picea sitchensis. NCBI lineage: Eukaryota > Viridiplantae > Streptophyta > Pinopsida > Pinales > Pinaceae > Picea > Picea sitchensis. The sequence goes on along the minus strand of SNQJ01S0003908.1, from coordinate 249,895 downwards.
ATAATTAAATCAGAGTCACCAAGTACACTAACTTGAGCCATCTTGACAGCTAGGGTGAGACGCAAACTCATGTAAATTGCTAGAACCTCTTCTTGTTGTTGGTATTTTTTTCGAGCCCCCAAGAATACTCATAGAGTTGATTCTCATCGGTGTCATATATGACTCCCCGTGCACCTGCTACCCATAAATATTTTATATTCTAAGTACACATTTTCTATAATTTTTCTATATTATTAATATTAAATACAATACAATATTCTATATGATGATTGGAAGAACTAAACATAAATTAAAAATTAAAAATAAATATATAATTAATAAGTAAAAATAAATTTATTACCAAATTTGTTAAATACAAAATAATATTAATCATGTGTTAAAATAAATTTAATCATTACAATGTTATAAAAGTATATTGGGTAAATATTAAAATTTGAAGTTGAAATATAATTTATTAGTAAACTAATTTAATAAATAAAGTATTATTTTGAATATGAAAATTTATATATTAAAATGAAATTATTTTTATTATATTATTATTACTAATTATTAGAGTATGCAAATTTTCATAGTTCCTTATAATGTTGTTTTATAATTTTAGAAAGAAACTATTTATCGAGTTTTTGAAAAGTTCAATTTTTAAGTGATTGTATGGAGTTTTTGAAAAGTCCATTGTTTTGAGTGGACACTCCACCCATCATCAAAGACTCGTTCAACACAATTTATTTCTAAAATTCTAAAACAATATTACTAATTATTTCGACTATATCAATTTAATAATATTTAATTGTAATATGTAATTTTTAAATTACTAAACAATCCTTGATGATGAGTGGAGTGTCCACTCCAAAAATTGGATGTTCCAAATATTTCATAGAATTTATTTCCATAAATTTAAAACAATATTATTAATTATTTTGATTATATCAATTCAATAATATTTAATTTTTAAATTACCAAATTATATATTTAAAAAAATCAATAAAAATTAATATTATAAAAATTCCCCTTCAATATTTTTTTTAAATGTTTTTATGAAAAAAATTAATATTTTTTATGATTTGAAAATGGAAAAAACATCACATAATTTTCTTCTTAGTCTATTAAATAATAGGTAAATGATATTTGAATTAAAAAATACATTTTAAAAATAATTTGTTTAAAACATTATAAAATTCCAAACAATTTTTTTATAATACTTACAATTAAATAAAAAATTGAAAAACAATAATCAGAGGTGGTGGTGTCGTCGGCGCCACCACCATTGTAAATATTATTCAGCCTAACTTGATGTCCTCTACTAGTTAGGTTTCCAAAAATACAACTAGCCCATTTACCTCCTCAAAATGAAGAGAAATTTCTAAACCATTTTAATAATAAATTTGTAAACATAGTAAAATTGAAGCAATTTTTTTTTTATAATCAATGCCACTAAATAAAAATTTGGGAAAATAATAATAAGTCTACGAGTTATGTTTCCAAAAATACAACAATAATTCAAACTTGTGGTATTTCAGGGGAGGCAGGTGTCGGGGGGTCTTTTTGGGCCTGAAGGCTTGGACTACTTCTGGAATTTGGGGATGAAAACAAATAATAAAGCAGAGGCTTATGCCCTCCTTCAAGGGATCCACTTGGCAAAACAAAGGCAAATAAAAACTCTGAATGTAGTGGGTGATTCGAAGACAATAATAAAGACAATGATATTAGGCTCTTCTCCTCCTAACACGAGTGTAAGAAACCTAATTGCTAGAATTCGCCTTCTCGCAACTACCATGCAAATCAACTATTTGCACGTTCTCTAAATCAATAACAAGGAAGCAGATAAAATGGCCAATAAGACCATTGGTAAGGCCCTAGGTCACTTGGGGGTTAATGGATGTGATTGCACAACCCCCTTGCCATGAATTCAAGTCACAGTGAGAATCCCGGGGCCCATATTGTATGGGGGGCGACACGTGGCAGGCCTGCACGACGCATGCTCTCATGTTCGAGGATGTGGACACAAGGGCAAGGTCTTTTAAGGCAGACGATATATTGCGCTACCTGTAAAAAGTATTATCGAGCCATCGTGAGGAAGGGAGGTGGTACTCCTCACACAGGTGTTCGCGTGCGTCTCAAAGGGAAGGATTCAAGTGCAATGAATGAGTGTCCAAAAGGAACTAGTTGGATGAGGATTGTGAGCTTAGTAGGTGTCAATTCAATTTCTTCGCCACCCTTCGAAAACGTTTGGCAGGGGGGTTTTCATTCAGACATGGTACTCTCTAATTCCTTATATCTACACCTCTTTCCTTTCCTCTCGTGTTTGAATTACCATAGGGCCTGCATCAACATCGTGGCAGATTATGGAAGGTGGCATCCTAGAAAAAAATTTAAAGACCGATGCCTCTTGCATTTGGCCTGCACTTCTTCCTCTAAATGGTTTGTATGGTTCCTCTCTGACTTTCTTCTCGAGCTTTGTGATTTGAGTGTTTCCCTTATTCCGGGTGGGATTTCCAGCCTAGCCTAGATTCATTGTTATCCCTTTGTTGCCCCCCGTTTTAACGCTGAACAAGTGTGGATCAACCTCTCAGCCAAAACAACCCCCCTCTCCCTGGCTCTTGGAAATTCCCCTCCAAAATCAAGGCATTGTATAGTCTGGTTCTTTCACAGAATCATGGACGTAAAAGAGGGAAAAGCAAAGAAAGGGCAGTGACATCTCGAATATGAGTGCACATAATGTCAAAGGTTAAAAATTAAATTTTGGAGCCATCAACTCCACGCTCTCCTTTGAGTTAGAAACCTTGTCTCAACATCGACATCTCATCGGGCAGCTACAAGACAAAGTGTATGCTCAATGAAGCCAAATTGAAGATCTCCACTATCGTTTCGAACAGTGCGAGAAAAATCAAGGGCAGTCGTCCACCCTAGCCAATAATGGGAACGTGCCGAGGAATGATTCAAAAGCCTCAGTGGGCCCAATCCCTGACCTCAATGAACTAGTTGAAGCAGAATGGGACATACAAGAAATTCAAGCCATCAAGCAAGAACCTCGTAGTTGATTTACTTCCAAAATGCAGTAGTTGTCATCTTTTGTCTATGATTATGTATTAACGATATTTTTTACCGACAATATACCTATCAAATTAGCAATAACATATTTTTTTGGATACTCCCTAAAGATCCAGACATAATTTTTGTAATCATTGAACTAGTCTTACGATTTGGCAATCTCCGGGACCTTAAAATTTTATATTTTGTAAACTCAGTGATCTTGACCACGCCATTTTAATGAAAAAATTCCCCAGAATTTTTGTGAAAAAAAAAGGAAACTTGTGATATTTATCTTAAATCCATCAAATAATATTACTTTAAATTAGATCCTAAAACAATTTCTTTACTTTTTATAAAAGTCAAAAGTTAGAGAGACATCACATGAGTTTCTTCTTGAATAATTAAATAATATTTAAATTTTAGAAAAACAATTTAATAATAAATTGTTTAGAAACTTATAAATTTATTTAGAAAAATTAAAAACAAAATTGTGGAAAGTTATGTCAAATTTATTAAATATTATTACTTTGAATTAAATCTTAAATCTTGTTTAAACAACAATTCAACAACAATTTTTTTATATAAATAATAAAAAGAAAATTGTGATTTATTAAAGTAAAATTATATATATAAAGGCCGGTGATTCAGTCGCCCCAATGATTCCTTATAAAAGCATTATGTTATGTTACGGATAATGTTTTTATAAGCTTCGCAATGCTTTTTTAAGGTGTTTCGATGGCCCCATGGTTCGGCCCGTGACTTGGGGAGGTAAAGGTTTGTGAGGAACTCAATGTAGGTGGATTTCAGATAATCTATTCCTGTCAACTTTTCTTGGTGAATGGCCCTACCTAAAATCACATCAGTGTGGGGGCTTGCCCACGTGTTTAACCCCGTTATTTACATTCTTCTTCCAATGTTGTCTTTTTTTTTTTTCTGTAGAAATTTCATTTTTGTTTGGTTGGACTCGAGACAATTTTTTTTTTTAAGATGCCTTGGATTTTGTATACATAAAAAAAAGTAGTTATTGATGTAGATATGATTTTGGTTAAAATAATTTGTAGAGTGGATATATAAGAAGAAAGGTGTCATGATTGAAGATTTTTTTTTTTTTTTTAATTGTGTGGCATTGTTTTGCTTTAATTATAAGGGTTTAGTTAATTTGTTCTTAGTATAACTAGATTACATCTTTTCACTTAAGGTCTTTATCACTTTATTAATATACAATATGTTAGAAATGCAACTAAGTTCAACGCAACTAAGTTTTTTCAATAATAGGCACACATCTAAGTGTGTCCTCAAAACATTTCAATAATAATTTATTACTTAGCCAATATTTCAACAATACTTAGTCAATACAATGCATTGTAAAGATCATAACATTCATCCAAATAAAGAGACCACAACACACATGTATAGGCAACACCCAAGACTGATGCCTTACTTTATTTATATGAAGAATGTTACAATATACAACAAGGGAGTAAGACCAACTACCCACAACTCTTTTATGGACTACAATTATCCAAGGCACAATTGCATATAAGACTTCCTAATCCAACCCTTGAAGCATCTGTAGGTCTACCTCTTGCGGTGTCTGACTCTTTCATTGTTCACTTAGCTAGCATTCAATTTGCCCTACTGTGTCAAATACGAACTTAACACAACTACAGAGCTCCTAGTCCACCCTTGTATGAATAAGCAAACTTGTTCAACGACTTTGCACATGTGGACGTCCTCTTTACATAGGGGGGACTTGTCTTTTGGCTTCTGTAGGGTGCTATGCAAGCCCCTCCATGTCCAAAGTGCACACAACTTGCAACTTGTCTACTAACAATGAAATGTTTATCCCCTTGGATCTGGAAGTCTGGATTGTGCACCCAAGGTGCTCCATCTCGCATATGGAAACTACAAATAGTTCACCATTTTGCCCATTGAAAGGGAAAACATTATCTAACCTTACACCCTTCCATAGCAACCTTCTGCACCTACCTTAATTAATTGGGTAGAGTGCCTATTGCCACCCATGGGTAGAGGCATTACAAAAGGTGTCTAATGGATAAAAATATCCTAAAAATTATGACAATAATGTTAAAGGAAAAATGGAAAAGGTACACTAAAAGAAAATAACAATACTACATAGACAACTTTAATAGATAAGAGGAGATCATAGTGTATGACTACTTGAAGTTTAACATCCCATAGTGTGAAAAACAACTAATAATACAACTAAGAACCAACTCACAAAGGTTGTAAATTGAAAATGAAGATGGGAACAATTCTAGGAGTAAAGGTTCTATTGAGTGTGTAGAAACATAGAAGTAAAAATTGAGTAGCACTTTCTCCTACACTATACAACATACTTGTAATTCAAGGAGATGCCAAATTTGCATAAAAGAGACCATGAATCAATATTTTAAGAGGGTCTAGTGAAAAGTACAACAAAGTTGGATAAAGAAAAAATGTGAGCAAGAAATAGATGATTGATAGTAATGTCAATGGGACAACTAACCTTTAATGTGGAAAGAAGAGACCATATCTAATTGAATAGACTAAGTTCTTAATTTGGGTCCTACCATTACACTGCTAACTTTAACTTTAATTATCATAATTCCTTGATTTAATTTCTTAAAAAACGACAAACAAAATAAAAAATTCATTCTCTTATATAACCATTAACCATTAGATTTTATAGATAGTTTAATTATATATTTATCTATAATTTATCCCTTTAACTTATATTCATCCCTTTAACCTATTTATTATACACACCATGAAAATGACAAAATTAATGATAAAAGATCACGTCTCAAAGACCCCATTTTGGAAGTTACAAAGATATTAAGAAATGGGAAATTCATTGTAAGAAAGAGTAATGTATTTTTTTTTCCAATAGGAAAATTTCCCAATTATATATATTTATATAATTTGTGCTCTTTACCAGAGAAATACAGTCTCAAAATGTTACTAGAAAGTTGTACGTTCACAAGTGGTTGTCTTTCGATTAGCATGAGGTGAAAGTCAAGTTCAAAAGGAGGAGGAGTTACAGAGAAGCTCCTACCGCTGTTGCAAATTATCAATAGAAGTTGGCAAGAAATGTGGAGGAAGAGGATGTGAAGAAAGAGCCTGTTGATCAGATATTTGCCTAGCTTTACATCTAGAAAGTCTACTAAGGGTACTGAATAGTCTAATCTTAGAGAAGGGATAGAAAGAGGGGGGCGGGTGGGGGCTTGTGTCCTTCTATCCAAAGATTGTATGAAATGACTCCGGCTGGTTTTAAGAGCGCTACCTTTGATAGTTGATCCACAGAGTTGTTGTACTCACGATGAATATGTGTAAAGTTGAGTTTGTTGAAGGTGGATTGAAGTTGTCTGATTCTATCTTTCCAGTCTAATAGTGAGACTACTTGTAGTTCCCCCCTATTTCTCAACCATTCAATGACAATTTTAGAGTCTCCAAGAACCTGTAGGATATCTAAATGGAGTTTTGATGCCAGAAATAATGTGGCCTAGGCACCTCAAAAGTTCTGCCATGGTATTCCGTGCCATAATTGAAGGTCCACTTATAGTAAGAAATTTGTGATATTTTAATTTGACCTCCATCTCCACTCTGCGATCCATTTGTTGATGATGCGCCATCGAACCAACTTGTGATAGAATCTTCAAGCTCAGGTATACAAGTGACGAAATAGTGATGATGCAAGAAATAGTAATGTATTATACAAGTGACAAAATGAATAACAATACATGCCCTCTCAAAGACCCTACTTTGGATTACAACTGTACATGAAAAAATTATAGGTGTCCTTTAAAACAACCATATAAACATCAATGGCTAATATTAAAAAATCACGACAAACAGAAAAAAATCTGCATTATCGTCTTTATATAATTTGTGGTTAAAAACAATTTTTTTTGTGGATGATATGATTATGAATAGTGGGTTTATTTATTAGTTCCTACGGAAGTATGGACTCTTATTGACTTTAATTGAAGTCAAACTTCATTGACTTCTTATTTCTTTAATATATTTTTTCAAGTCAAACTTCATTGATTTCTTATTTCTTTAATATATTTTTTCATTGTAATCTAAACATTTTACGAAATAACTTTTTTTCGACGATATTTTTGGGGGATATTTGCCTGAAATTTGGCAAGTAATTGTTAGATCCATATATTTAAGTGATTATTTCTGTATAATTTGAGTTCCCCAGGGATTTTTCAGCATGCTGAATCCATTTTTGCATTCAGAAATGGATTTTAAACAACAAAAATAGTGATTTCGTACAAATTTATATCGTCCGATTCCAGCGAAAAAAGTCATTTCGTAGAAGAGTTAGACAATACCTATTTTTTCTTTCGAGAATTTTAACATTTTGTTAAAAAAAATTGCTCTAACATTCATATTAATTCATTTGCACAAGACACTTTCAGTGCATGCTTGTTGCATCTTTGGCATATAAGGATTATAGCTTCAATTTGCTTGTAGAGAAAAAAGACACTAGCATAAAAGTAATAAAGCATCTCTTAACTTGTGGTATCCAAGACTCTAGCATATGTGTCGTGATGGCAGTGAGGGTCATAAATAATTTTTGTTCATAGAGTTATGCTTTTATATCATATAGGTCTCATAAACTCAGTAGATATCACAACTTTTGGGAATGATGACATTTGAAGAAAAACTAGAGCAAAGAAGGTAGGTATGTGGTATTAAGATTTACGTGTGAATTCACATGCAAAATTGTTTGAGGCTCGACCTTCTCGTGCTTCTTTCCATCATCCTTCTTATCGTTGTTATTCTCATCCTTAACCAAATTGATCAAAATACAAGGTCAGTAACGTACCAACCATTATAGCCTTAGCCTAATTGCTTGTTTGTTTTTTGTAAAACTATTGCCTACTTCACAATTTTCCATTTTTTAGGTGTATGAAGTAGCAAATTATTAGGGTCCCTATCCAGGTGGCATATCTCTTGATTCCTTCTTCTCGTACAAATATGGATAGTGTTTGTCCTAAGCCTTACACACCCATTATAATGCCATGGAATGCTTCACACTATAAACACCAGTGGTAAAACACCTAAAATCCTAAAATCCAATGCACATAATAGGGGCTTGGTATGGGCACTGTGATGAAGGGAATGTGATGGTTATGGTAGTTAGAGAAGGTGTGTGTTAGAAAAGAGTTATGAGGGCCAATCAACTGGGTTATTAATTTTCACCCTTCTAGAAGGGTCGGGTGTTCTTTTAGGATTGAAGATTAGGACTAGCCATATCTAAAGCCATAGCCATTTAACACCATAGAAATCTAATCATGTGAACTAATCTATCAAGCTATCTCACTTGCCAAGCTAAAGAAAAATAAGTTTTCACAGTCTCACCTAAGACAAGTTTACTACTAGACCTTGTATGATTGATCGATTAACCTGTCTCATCTCAAGCAAATAGATAGAGTTCTTGGGTTGGTAATCCATTATCCAACTAAGATTATTCTTAGGTTGAGCAATTTCGTATGCTTATTCTTGGGTTGGACTACCTCATATGCTTGTTCTTGGACTGAGGAATCATCCCTCACACTTCTATTTGGTGGATAATCCCTATGTGCTAGCTAACCCAAGCCTTTTGAGCCAAACACACTTGAAATAGTTGACAACTACAAAACTTTTTCCAACAATATTATTATTTTCAAAATCATGATGATGAGTCGACGAGCCTCCTATTCTAGAAGTAGAGTGGCCACCTTCTACAAAATCGACAACACCAGTATTACTAGTATTTGTAGATGACTCAATAAGACATTTTGATATCTTCCCCTCGAAGCCTAAGATATTTGAGGGGAAGAAATCAATATGGTACCTTGAATCCTTACTCATGAAGCGATTGAAGGGGAATGCTCATGCGATATGATGATTTTGTGGAGGAAGGAAGTTTTTTATTGATTTGTCTCGACTTACTCCAATCTCCTTAAACCAAGAATTCCATTGTTCGATTAATCAAAGATATTCCTTGAAAAACAATAACCTTCTAAATCTTCTATTATGAACAAAGAACATCACATGAAGATCAAAAGTGGAATGAGGAAGCACGTAGTTTGTTATTTCACTCAAAATGAGTAATTCCCAAGCCAACTTGCAAGTCAACACCTTGATTTATTTATATTGTCTCTATTATGGCTTTAGAAAGAGATGTTGCTATGCTCACTATAAGTAGATGAGAGGTCACTCACTAGGGGTCATGCCAAGAAGCTAAGTCATATGGCCTGTAAGGTCATTATTTATGACTTGGTACTTAACCTAAAAGAACAAGTTAAACAACATGGAAGACAAGAGACTTCCTAAGGTTGCTTCAAACTCCAACAAAAATCAAGCGAGGTTGGCATAAAGATGCCAAATCTTGGCTGAATCATTGGGGTATCGAGGAAGAGGTCATTTTGCGGAATAACAATAATGTTAAAAATATTATTACATCTAAATTTAAGGAGGTGAGCAACCCTAATCTAGAAGATAAAAAGTGTGTCTTTATTTTAACGAGCATAAAGAAGAATATCAACATTGCTAAAATAAGAACAAATTCTCATGAGCTCCATAGTGAAAGAGACAATTCCTAAAATGACGTGGGTCGAAAGAACTTGTCATCTTCATGACATTATGAAGGTTGAAGATGAAAAACACTTTCTCTTAAAATGTCATGCACACATCCACATCCATATTGCATCTTAATTTCAAAATATTTGTTACAATCTCAACCTTTCTAACCATTTAACTCATCAAAATTGTGATGATTTTAGGCATACTTTTTTTAAACTTTTTAAGTACATAAATAGAATTTTAAGCAAACCAAGTAATTATTGATATGAGTGGAAGTTAATAACCATCATTATCAGTAAAAATAAACTAAATGTTTATAAAATGGTGAAAGTACATCAAAAGAAAACATCAATATTACATAGACAACTTCAATGGATAAAAGTGTATAATTACTTGAAGTTTAATATCCCATAGTGTGAAAAATATGTAATAGTACAACTAAGAACCAACTCACAAAGGTTGTAAAGTGAAATAGGAAGATGGAAACAACCTTAAGAGTGACAGGGGAAGGCTCTACTGAGTGTAAACTACAAAGTAAAAGATGAGTGGGACATTTGAAGAAAGCATGTCCAGGAAAAGCAAAAAATCAATTCGATGGTGGTTCGACATGTGTTGAAGATTGGTTTGAGCACTCTGCGACTTTGGGGGACTGCGTTGAAAAATAGTTTTATGTTCTAGATGGGGACAGACAAGGCCGATCCTTGAATTCTATTTTGTTCCTAGGTATGTTGAAAAGAACTTCCCCAAAACTTTTTTTATCTTTAAATTTGAAAGATTTAGAGTTTCTACAGAGTCTTTGTTCGGATAGTGGTATTAGGCCAGAGTTCTCTGTTGATAATAGTTTGACAAAAGTTGAAAAATAAGGGTTGTTTTTTTCGAGGGATTTGGGAGTTGGGTTGAGCCCGGAGGAGGGTTCCAAGGAGGGAAGGTTTCCTATAGGAAATTTGGGAGTGGGCTTGGAGGGGGAGGTTTCTTCTGCGGGAGGGATATGGTCTTTGGAGTTAGAAGGTTTAAATATTTGGAAGGATAACTCTTGTAGTGCCTCAAATCTAGAGGGATCGATAGGAAAAGTGGCTTTGTTTTCAGGGGGAGGGGATCTTCCCTTTGATTCTGTATTGGAGGCAGCTTTGTTGCCCGTCAAAGATTTGAGAGGCCATTGTGGGGTGGTTTTTTCGGAGGCAGAGGATTCTTTAACTCTTTCTAAGGAACTTGTTTCTGAGGATGAAAATGGTGATTCTTTTTCTTTGGAGCAGTCTGTAAACTTGGTTTTAGAGGAAACCATCATAAGTGTTTTTTTATCGTCGAATAAAGAAGTACTTAGTCGAACCCCTCTTCAGTTTTTTTCGGAGGGGGGCAGATTGGTTCTGTTTCCTTACCTAATTTAAAAAATGAAGATTCGACTGAAGGAATTGGTGGTTGGAGGAATAAAAAGGAATCCTCGAATACGAAAGGGATTGTATTTGGTGGTTTAGAGAAAGAGTTCTCTCCAATTAAAACACGAAGTGCAAGGAAAATTGTAAAGGAGAAAGGAATTAACGGAGACATAGTTTTGCAGGTTTCAGAAGGTCTAAGGGCACTTAGAGAAGAAAAAGCCCTAGCAAGAGGAAAAAAATGATAGTGATCTCACTAAATGTTAGAAGAGTTGGGGGTGCTCCAAAAGTTTTAGCCCTTAAAAGACTGTTTGATCTTGTAAAACCATATATAGTTATGATTCAAGAATGGTCGACGGGAACAAGGCGAGAGAGGTGTTTTCAAAAAAAATTCATGTGTGGGAATTTTATGCATTGGATTCAAGGGGTTTATCAGGGGATCTACTATCTGCTTGGAATCCCCAAAAATCTAATTTTACTGCTTTTATGACACCTGGAAGAATCTTATTAGATGGATTCGTAAAGAAGCTCAATAAGAAATTGAAGCCGGTAAATTGTTATGAACCATATGTTGATAGACAATTGTTCTTGAACAATGTAAAGGGCGATGGTATACTAAAGGAGTCTGATTTAATTTAGGGAGGAGACTTGAATTTCACAGTATTTGCGAGGGAAGTTTGGGGAAGTTTTGCTAGAAGTGATCCGTTGGCTTCCTTCTTTAATCTTATGTTATAGGAAGAAGGTTTAATTGATGTAGAACCAATAAATTTATTGCCGGCTTGGAGGAATGAAAGAGGAAAACAAGATTTTGTTGCAAAAATGTTGGATCGCTTTTTAATCAGTGAAAAGTTGTTGGAATCAAGACTTAGGTATAGATCATGGGTGGTAAATGTCAAGTTATCAGATAATATGCATGTGGTCTTTCAATTGGACCAAGAGCAACAAAAGAAAAAGATCCCTTTTAAATTCAATTCAGTTTGGTTAAAAGACCCTGATTTTGTATTACTAGTGCGTTCAAACTGGCATAAGCTTTTGGATTTAGAGCTTTCTTCCCTAATGGATAAACTAGTTCAAAGGTAAAAATTTTGAAATCTTTGGTCATAAAATGGGAGAAAAAGAAGAAGCTAAAATTAAAAGAGCAATTAGTCTAGCTTGAAGTAGACTTGGATTTTCTTTACTCTACTTTTCCTGGGGGTTTTGAGGGAGAAGATGATAGGAATCTGGTTGCAGGGAAAGAGAAAAGGAAATTGAATTTGTTAAAGCAAGAGGAGACTTGGAGACAAAAAAATAGAGTTAATTGGCTTACTTCTGGTGATAGAAATACAAAGTTTTTTCATGCCTATGTCAAATTTAGAAGACATGATATAGGTGGATATCGGTGGCCACCCATCTATTCCAACTGGCTCAAAACAATTTTTTGACGACTTACTATTTTTAGTAGTTTTTCGGTTCCTAAACTTTCGGAGCCATTTTGAGGGCCTAAATGAATATTTTCCACGATCGAGCACCTCAATAGTGTTTGTAGGCTCTGATTAAGCCCCCAAAATGAATCTCCTCGTCGATACCTTTCCAACAAGCTATCGTGCACCCAAAACGAATATTGTATGCCAAAGTTACGCCCCCGGGAAGTTGATACACCAAACTACCCAAAACGGGGTCCACAAAACTATTGGCTTTTGATCTTCTGGTGTAACTTAGGGTTTTGGATTTTATTTATGATAAAAAGGCCTTTGGAGCCTCATTGTAATATTCATCTTCTCGTGAATGTGAGTAGTCGTAACATCTCTTCTCAGAGATAAGCTGCCACCATTCTAGCGATGCCACCATTCTAGCGAGTCTTTCACTCTGTGTTTCTACAATTTTGTACATTTCACTCATTAATAGAAATTATGTATTACTGTATCTCTGTGTTTATGGTTGCGTCTTTGATATATTTCTTTTATATTATTGGATATCTAAGATATATCTGTACATTTCTTTATTATATATCTGCTCTCATTTCATGCCGAAAATAATCTAGATCAGTGGTATTAGAGCATGATGCTTTTAATCATTTTTTTTCAGTGCATGTACCCAACGAGGTCTGAGTATATAAAGTTGGGTATTGAGCTTGTCTCTCTTGAGGATAATCGCTCTCGCACGCCCAAGAAACCCTCCATGTCGGAGGAAAAAAAACGACAGAGCAAACAATTCTATTAATATGTTGCTTGAGCAAGCTCTGTTAGGAACCTAACCCCTCACGTAGGTAGAATATTATATTCCGATGTAATAAAGGTCAATATTAATAAGGCCTATAAATAAGGAAGAATTAGTCGAATGTAAGAAGACCTAATAGAAGCTTCCGCTTCTATAAGGATGTTCCTCTATATGGTTCTTTTGATAGACATATTTAGTATAAATAGGGTCGAGGGTATGAGAACTTTGTCTTGGATATTATTGTAATAGAGCTCTTCTCTGCTGGAGGTTGCCCCTCAAAGAGGCAAGTGAACATTGCTCTCAGTAATCAAAGTGATCTTTCTAGTGTTGTTCTGGTATCATTTTGGTAGTATTGTGGTGTTGTTCTGGTTATATTGTTGTTCATCTGCCATTTCTAGCATTTTATTTATGTTCTGCATACTTTTTATATCTGGAATATTACAAGTGGTATCAGAGCACTTTCCTCGGAAGAAAATTGTGGGTTTTTTTTTTTTTTTTTTCAGGGTAGAGACGTATTCCGGCTTCTTTAAGCTACAAAGATTTGTCATTACGCGCATAAACCCGTGTTCGGGGATTCATACACGCAATAAATACAAGTGATACTTAAGTGCACATATGTTGGCCACCCTTGTAACCCCTGTTGGTACCCCTTCGAGTGGTAGCGCATCAGACAACACCTGTATACGGATCGACCTAGATTTCCTGAAGCCCTCTTTAGAGAAACCGATCGGCCGCCTGATTGCTATAGTGTCACCGAGAACAACACTCGGGAAGATACTCTCTAGTACCTGGGTAGTCGGGTAGTACGGATAAGGGCACGGTCTAGCCTCCTTAGTTGGTTCCCTGAGATATTTGGCCGAGTACTATTGTTGGACCCCGCACGTATATCAGAGAGTTATAACACAAGGAAAACCCTTTTTTGTAGAACCCTTGAACACCTAACCTTTGGGGACGGACACAAAAAAAACCCAGATAAGATCTATTGTCACTCAACTATGTTCGAGTTGCCAAATCACTACACTATTCTTGATTAAGCATCTGGGCATTTCATCACTACAATAGTCTTCAGACCAGAGTATAACTCTGCAGCTGTAAAAAAAAGAAAAAAAGTCTGGATTTTGTTGCACCATTATTTGAGACCTATTCCATTGGATTTATCTCTTCGCCCTTATCACATTCATACCTATCATTTTTCAACAATTTTTTTGACCCCACCGGCCCCTTTTCGGTTCCCTTGTCATCATGGCCCATACCCGTAGCCAAGACTTGGAAGCTCGCTTCAATACCTTGCAATCTAATTTCACAAAGACCCAACAAGAAGTGAGACAACTCAGTGCCAATATTGCCACCATCAATAAAAACATGAATTCCTCCATCATCCCCTAAATCGAGGAAATCAAAGAAGACCTCAAACAAGACATTACTACCCATCTTGAATCTGTCGCTTCTATTATCTGCACCAAGCTGCATATCCCTGCAGATCCCCCTTTCTCTGACCCACCTTTACATATCAAAGCTTAAACTTCCTCTCATTCCCATAATTTTCATCCCCATCACTTTCAGTGTGACCTACACCTTCCACGTGTGGATGTGACCAAATTTGATGGCTCGGATCCCACTGGTTGGGTAACTCAAATGGAACATTATTTCTCTTTGTACGACATTACAGATGGCTTGGCCAAACTCAGGTATGGTGTTCTCCATCTAGATCAAGAACGTTGGCAATGGTGGAAATGGAGAAAAATTGCTTGTCAAGGGTATGTTGGTTGGACACACTTTGTGGCAGAGCTTTATGAACACTTTGACACTGACATCGACCATTTAGACCGTTTGACAAAGTTGAAACAACCTGGCACAGTGGAAGACTTTATAGCTGCTTTTGAGTGACTGGATTTTCGTACAGAGGGCATGTATGATGCTTTTTTTCTGAGAATGTTTTATCAATGGCCTCAATGATGAGATTCGTGCCCATGTCCTCATGGCTCGGCCTCAGAGTTTGGTGGAGGATACTAAAAGAGATAAGGAATCACAACAGGTTGTCTCTTCTCAAAACCGGAAACCCTCTTTTATTCCTCGCACTAAACCAGTAAATCCCACTCCTCCTTCTACCCCACTAAAGATCCAAAAATTGACCAGGGCCGAAATGGTTGAACGCCAACTCAAAGGCCTTTGTTATAATTGTGATGACAAATATTTTCTAGGACACAAGTGTAAGGAACAAAATATTTTTATGGCCATCTCAGAGGATGTTGAAGCTCCCCTTGTGTCGGTGTCACCTGAACCCAGTGACATAACCCCTCCCTCGGACCTTCCCGAAGTCGAACCGATCATTTCCCTAAATTCTCTCACTGGCTTCTCTGCTCCCCAAACCCTCAAGCTAATTGGCTACATCAAGCATAGGAAGGTCATCATTTTTATTGATAGTGGAAGCACCCATAATTGTATTCATCGCCGCATTGCCCAAGAAACTAATTGCTATATCTGTGCAGTCAATAATTTCCAAATCATGATTGCCAATGGAGGGTCCATGAAATGTGGAGGGCGTTGTCAAAATGTGTGTCTCCAAATTGGTGACTATCACCTGAAATCTCATATGTTTTCCATTGACATGGGCGGTTGTGACATTGTGTTGGGTGCAGACTGGCTAAGGACTTTGGGTCCCATTCTCATGGATTTTAAGGAATTAACCATGCAATTTGACCAGGAGGGAGAGAAATATAAGTTCCAAGGCATCATTGTCGGTTCCCCTGAGATCACTAGTTCCCATCGCATGGAAAAGCTACTAAAAAAAGGTCATTCTGGCGTTATTTCCCAACTCCATGCCATACAAGCAACTGAGACATCCTCTGTGTCGTAGGACCTCCAATTCATCCTCTCTAAACATCAAGTGGTTTTTTCCACTCCCCAGGGACTCCCCCCTTCCTGTGGTGTTCATGATCATTCCATTCCCCTTGTCCCAGGAAGCCTTCCTCCCAATATCCGTCCCTATCGTCACCCCTTTTCCCAAAAAAATGAAATTGAGAAAATGGTTCAAGAACTACATAACGCAAGTGTGATCTGCCCTAGTACGAGCCCCTACTCTTCTCCTGTGGTCATGGTCCTGAAGAAATAATTTTCTTGACACATGTGTCCTGACTTCTGAGCCCTCAACAAACTCACCATTAAAGACAAATTTCTCATTTCTGTCATTGATGACCTCTTGGATGAATTGAGTGGCGCCCAATTCTTTACTAAACTTGATTTTCGTTCTGGATACCACCAGATCCGTATGAAAGAGGCAGGCATTCCTAAGACTTCCTTTAGAACTCATGAAGGCCACTATGAGTTTTTGGTCATGCCCTTTGGCATGTGTAATGGTCCCCCCACTTTCCAAAGCCTCATGAATCATGTCTTCCGTCCTTTTCTCCGTCATTTTGTCTTAGTTTTCTTTGATGATATTCTCATCTATAGCAAAACCTGAACAGACCATATTGCTCATGTGGATCGAGTTCTCCATCTACTCTCTCAGCACCAACTTTTCCTGAAAAAATATAAATGTGATTTTGGCACCTCAGAAGTCGAGTTCTTGGGTCATATTGTTGGTAAGGACGACGTCGGGATGGATCCTAAAAATATTGAAGCTATGCAAGACTGGCCTCACCCAAAGAATCTCAAAATCTTGTGTGGATTCTGGGCTCAACAAGTTATTATCTCAAGTTTGTTAATAATTATGGAAATATTGCGACACCTCTCACTGCACTCCTTAAAAAGAATTCCTTCATTTGGAATCCAACAACTCCTCAGGCTTTTCAAACCTTGAAGATGGCCATGTACACCACTCCAGTCCTGACCCTTCCTGATTTCACAAAGACCTTTTTCTTGGAATGTGACGCTTTAGGGAAAGGAATTGGCGTTGTCCTTATGCAAGAGGGTCAGCCTTTGGCCTTTACCAACAAACAACTGTCTGAACAAAATTTGGGCAAATCTATCTATGAAAAGGAAATGTTGGCTATTCTGGATGTTGTTGATCTTTGGTGCCCTTATCTATTGGGGAAAAGATTCCAAATTAAGACAGATCATGAAATCCTCAAGTACTTTATGGAACAACGCATTTCCTCCCTAGAGCAACAAAAATGGGTGACTAATCTCTTTGGATATGATTATGAGATCATTTACAAGAAAGGAAAAGACAATGTGGTTGCGGATGCACTTTCCCGAAAATATGAAGATGAAGGGTCCCTTTTCTCTCTCTCCTTCATTGTACCAGATTGGCTCCAAGTTGTTTGCCAGGAATGGCTACACGATCCCAAAAGTTTGCATCTAATACAACAATTGCAGTCCAATTCTCCAGTTTCCCCAGGGTACTCTTGGCTCCATGATGAGCTTCGATACAAAGGCCATTTGTATTTAAGTAAACACTCAAAACTTAAATCCACAGTACTTTTTGAGCTTCATGCTACACCCACAGCTGACCACTCCGGGTTTACCAAAACCTATGACAGGGTCAAATGTTCTTTTTTATGGGATGGTAGGAAACGGGACATTCGTAATTTTGTGGCTGAATGTGATGTGTGTCAACGCAACAAGGGAGAAACAGTCAAATCTCCTGACACACTACAACCGCTTCTGATTCCACCTGCTATTTGGCTGGATATCTCTATGGATTTTATGGTAGGCTTACCTAATCAGGCAATAAATCAGCCATCATGGTGGTAGTTGATTGCCTTTCCAAATATGCTCATTTATGTGCTCTTCAACACCCATTTACAACATCCACAGTGGCTCAACTTTTCATGGATTAGGTCTTCAAGCTTCATGGCATGCCACATTCTATTGTTTCTGATCGCGACCCAACTTTCACCAGCAATTTTTGGCAAGAACTATTCAAGATAGAAGCCATCCGATTGCATCTCAACACAACTTATCATCCCCAGACTGATGGTCAAACTGAAGTTGTCAACAAGTGTTTGGAAACATATTTGAGGTGTTTTGCATCGAAAAAGAAAAATCAGTGGGTTCAATGGTTACCACTAGTTGAATGGTGGTACAATACTTCATACCATACATCTACCCAGATGACTCATTTTGAAGTGGTATATGGCCAAACACCACCTTCAGTTCTCTCATATTTACCAGGTGCCTCGAAGGTCCAGGCAGGCAGTTCTATGTGCAACATCATGGTTTCTATATAACAGGTTAAGAACAATTTAACTAAAGAAATACACAACACAAGCATGGTTCATAGCCCTTTGGCTTCTAGTGTTCGAATCTAGTTCTGATACCAGATGTAGCACCCAAGTACAA
>SNQJ01S0003908.1:219469-231424 GCA_010110895.2 Picea sitchensis | reverse complement strand
GCATTTCATCTTTCAATTTTTATCCAACCATAAGGTCATCTTCATACAAGGTGGTTGTAGATAGTAATTATTTTAGTCTCTTACACCCACTACCATCATTCTCTAATAATCAACCCAATTTTATTTAACAATTAACGCATAACTGAGCACAAGTTGAGTCAATATCTTGTCAACTAATATCAATTAGTTCAAATACCATACCTCAACCACAGTGTAATAAAACATATTATATCAACCATTCAATTATTGTTCCAAACACATGTTCGTCACGCGATAGTGGGACGAAATGATGGATAATTTTTCCCACGTCCTTCAATGTTTGTTGATAACAACCGATGCGTCTTCATCAAGCGACCACTTTGGAGGCACCTGGCCTTTCAAGGTACACGTTAATTTTGATATTCCCATTTTTGAAGGACATATAGATGCATATGCCTTAGAGAAATGGTTAAATTTGCTAGAACATTATTTCTCTATTCCAATTTCTCCGACAGGGAAAAGATCACCTTCACACTCAAGGCTCCACCCATGTCAAACATTGGTGGGAAACTTACTTGGAGAAAAGTTCCACAGAGGAGTCTAGAATATATGGGGCCGAGCCCACTTGGAATTTTTTTATTGGATGCGATCAATGAACAATATTACATTGTTGGCAACTATGACGACCAATACAAGAGATGGACCACACTGCGGCAAGAGAGGGGCCAAGCAGTGTCAGAGTTCACTGATACCTTCCATACCTTGCGCACTAAGCTGTGTATCAAATACTCCAAGTGACATTAGGTTATGAAATACCGTGGGGCTCTACACAAATATATCCAAACTAAAATTGATTTTCTGGACATCTCATCACTAGGTGTTTCTTATCGATATGTTGTTAAAATCGATCAGAAATTTAAGCACCAGAAAAAACAAGAGTTCGGGTCTGAAAATCTGCAACAACCAAAGCCTGATAAAGATGGCCCTAACAAACAACCTTCCGACAACCAGTCCAAGCCACGAGAAAAGAAGGGTAACAAAAAGACAAAGAAGGACACTGGAAAGTGGTGCGATTTCCACAAAAGACCCTGGCACAACACTGATGAATGTCACTCAAAACAGTCATTGGCGACTGATATCAAAGACAAGGAGTTGAACCCTGATTAAGAATTTGATTAAAAAAATAATTGGAGAAGACAGATCATCGACGCAGACCCCACTACTATTGCCGCGACTGCAATAATTCAACAAGAAGAACTAGCATATATTGAAGAGGGGGAGTGCCTTTTTCATTCACAGATGTGGGTGAAGGGGACCTCGCTGCATTTTATTGTTGATAGTGGAAGCCAGGATAACCTCATCTTAGCAGAGGTCGCCAAATAGTTGGGATTGTCGACAACACCACACCCACAACCATACAACATCGGGTGGCTTCGCCAAGGATGCGATCTCCGTGTCAGCTAGCAGTGTCGCTAGTCCTATGGCATATAACCCTTCAAGGATGAGGTATTATGTGATGTTTCCCCATTGGATGTCTATGTTGTTCTCTTGGGATAGCCATATATGTGTAAGTGCCATGTTATCTATGAGTCTCGAAGCCGTAGTGTCATTGTTACTATGGGGGGTCATCTCTACAAGATACCAGAAGTAGTTCCAACTACTATCTAACCTAAATAGTGCCGCAAGGTAGTATCTCATACTACAAAATTCAGCTTCTTCGCAATCTATTCAAAAGGTGAACAAAAGGACACTACAACCACTGCATCCTTGGCCCAAGAATTTCCTTTCCAACATAAGAAGATTGCAGAAGAGAAAGAAGATATTGTTTCTTCACCTACAATGGTACCTACACACTGCCTAGTCAATCCAAGATACAACAAGTTGGTTGAACAAATTCAACCTCATCGACAATAGGTTCATGACAGTGTTCAACAAGCTAAGCAACACAACTTCTCCAACAAGGAAAGTAGCTCACCAAGATTCAGCAAACGCTTCCCCCTCTCCCTCGAAAACTCAACGCAATGGATACCATTGCTTCCTAAGGAGGGAGGATTGATCCAGGTGGATATTGGTGGCCACCTACCTATTCCAATTGGCTCAAAATAGTCTTCTGGCAACTTACTATTTTTAGCAGGTTTTCGATTCCTAAACTTTCAGAGCCATTTTGAGGGCCTAAATGAATCTTTTCCGCGATCGAGAACCTCAATAATAGTTGTAGGCTCTTTTTGAGCCTCCAAAATGAATCTCATTGTCGATACCTTTCCAACGAGCTATCGTGCACCCCAAACACAGATTGTATGCCAAAGTTACGCCCCCGGGAAGTTGATACACCAAACTACCCAAAACGGGGTCCACAAAACTGTTGGCTTTTCATCTTCCAGGGTTAGGGTTTTGGATTTTATTTATGATAAAAAAAAATTTGGAGACTCATTGTAATATTCATCTTCTTGCGAATGTGAGTAGCCATCACATCTCTTATCAGAGATACGTTTCCACCATTCTAGTGAGTCTTTCACTCTATGTTTCTACAGTTTTGTACATTTCACTCATTAATAGAAATTGTGTATTACCATATCTCTGTGTTTATCGTTCCATCTCCGATATATTTCTGTTATATTATTGGATATCTGAGATATCTATGTACATTTGTTTATTATATTTCCGCTCTCATTTCGTGCCAAAAATAATTCGGATCAAGACAGGAAAATACTATTTGGGAAATAAAAAAGGAGGATGGTTATGTGGCTACTAGTCAAAAGGAATTGAAACAAGAAGTTGTCTTATACTTTAAAAATTATTTTCAAAGCTCAAGAGAGTATTTCTATTGTTCATAAGTTGAAAGTTATTCAAGGTTATCCTAGACTCTTTTGTATGGAAGAGGGAAAGAGTATTGTTGCACCAGTTCTATTATCCGAGGAGTTGTCCACTTTGAAAGGTTTTGTTGTTTCAAAAATCCCTTGGCCGGATGATTGGACTGTTGAATTTTTCTTGGAATTTTTTGATCTTTTGGGTCCTGAACTGTTGGAAGTAGTGGAGGAATCTAGATTGAAGGGGAAGATTAATGGGGCTCTAAATGATACCTTTGTAGCTCTTATTCCAAAAAGTGATAAACCTGAATCCTTTGATGGATTTAGACCCATTTCACTGTGTAACTTGATGTATAAGTATATTTCAAAAATCATTGCTTTTAGTATCAAATCTTTTCTCTCAAAAGGTATCTCAAAGGAGTAGTTTGGGTTCTTGGAGAATAGACAGATTATTGATGCAATTGGAGTAGCTCAAGAGACTCTGCATAGTATCAAGATAAAGAAATCAAAGCTTTGGTTTTAAAACTAGACATGATGAAAACCTATGATAGGGTAGATTGGAGTTTTTTAAGACTAGTCGTTCTACAGATTGGTCTCAATTTGGAAGCTACTGATTGGATTATGGGGTGTGTCAGGTCAACAATTTCTTCTGTGCTAATTAATAGAAAATCCTCTCGGTTCTTTAGGAGATCTAGAGGTTTGAGGCAAGGTTGTCCTCTTTCTCCTCTGTTGTTTTTAATTATAGTCAAAGGTCTTAGTAGAATTCTCTTGAAGCTTGTTGAAGAAGGCAAAATTGAAGGAGTCTCGGTAACAAATGGAGTTAGAATTACTAATCTTCTTTTTGTAGATGATACTGGAATGACTTTTAGTTCTCATAAGTCTCAATTTCTTGAAGTAGAATGGTCTATGGAGGAGTTATCACTTTTGAAATAAATCTTACCCTATGAGGTAAAACCTTTAGATGACGGCTTTAAATATTTGGGGTTCTTTCTTAAACCAAATTGTTACCTTATAAATGATTAGAGGTGGTTGCTTATAAAAGTGGATAAAAAAAATCTCAAATTGGTGTCATAGATGGCTCACCTTAGGGGGGCATGTTTATACTTGTAAAATTAGTACTGGAAAACATTTATGTGTACCAGTTGTCTATGGCTAAGATTCCCAAAAGTATTTTAAAAAAAAATAGAAGGAGGATGTTCAGGTTTTTGTGGACTGGAAAAAAAGAGAAAGAAAGTATTCATCTAGTAAATTGGAATATGATTGCAAATACTAAGAAGAATGGAGGGTGGGGTTTTAAAAATATTTTCTTTTTTGGCAAAGCTTTGGCAACAAAGAATTTGTGTAGGAGTCTTTTAGGCTGTGTTCTATGGCATAAAGTGATTCTCAAAAAATATCTAAAAAGGATTTATGTAGTTGAGTGGTTTAGGAAATGGAGACTGAATGTGAAAGGAATGCCAAATTGTTGGAGAGCTCTTACTTCTTCTTTGCCTCTTATCACTGACTGGATAGTCTCGACGCATGAAAATGGAGGGGATATTCAGGTCGGTTTGGATCCTCTAATATGATCTCAATTTTACTATAAACTGTCTAAGAGTTTAGTTTCCACTCTTCACTCAAAAGGTATTTTTAGTCTGGCTCAAGTAGGTATTTGCATATTTCTCAACTCTAAAGAAGAATTACTATCGATAATTATCATTCAACTTATACAGTGTTACAATTTTTTTTATAATATTATTGGTAGTCAAAAAAATATGTGGGAAATTTAAAACACTATTTAAAATCTAGTTTAATTATTTTAAACACAAATAGGCATTTAATTAATAAGTAGAGAAAAGATGATACTCAAGAGTCACTTAAAAATACAATGAAGTTTTTATTTTTATTTTTGTGTTATAATAATTCAGTCTTTATTAATGGAAATTTGCTTTCATATCATGTCAAATTTTATTAAGTTAATTGGTTAAGGTGTGGGTTTAGTTTGGTAGACAATCCGAGTTCAATATCCTTAAAATGTATTTACTGGAGAAAAAATGCCTTAAAATCCAACCATATCATCCATGCTAGCTATCAATAATTAAACAACTAAATTAAAAAAGAAAAAAATAACAAAAATCAAACATGTGTTTATCTTAAATCCATTAAATATTATGAGATCTTTTTTTAAAAACCATTTCTTCATTTTTTATAAAAGTCAAAAGTTAAAAATACACCACATGAGTTTCTTTTTAAGTAATTGGAAAAAAAGCAAAGCCAAACTTGTATTTATCTTAAATCCATTAAATATTATTACTTTAAATTAGATCCTCTTTTAAAAACAATTTTTTTTTTTTATAAAAAATCAAAAGTTAAAAATACACCACATGAATTTCATTTATTTTAAAGTAATTAAATAATATTTGAATTTTAGAAAAAACATTTTAATAATACATTATTTAGAAACATTATAAAATTTAAGTAAATATTTTACCATTGATATGCTTAATTGGAAAATGATGATGATATTTTAACGTAATTAAATATTATTTGAATGTTAGAAAAACATTTTAATAATACATAATATTTGAAGTTTAGAAAAACATTTTAATAATAAATAAACATTATAAAATTTAAGTAAATATTTTACCATTGATATAATTAATTGGAAAAATTAATTGGAAAATGGATGATATTTTAAAGTAATTAAATAATATTTGAATGTTAGAAAAACATTTTAATAATACATTATTTAGAAATATTATAAAATTTAAGTAAATATTTTAAAAAATGATGATGATGATATTTTAAAGTAATTAAATAATAATAATAATAATCTAATTTTAAGGTCATGGCCAAGCCAACACATCAAATTGGTGTATGAGACCCCCTTGTTTGTGGGACAAGGGACCCCCCTCTGCCCAACGATTTGACTGGTAAAGTCTACGAAAGTATACATACCCTACCCCCCTCTGGATTTGAACCTGTGACCTCTTAAGAGGAAACACATGTTCTTAACCATTAGGCCCACTATGTTAAAAAAACATTTTAATAATACATTATTTAGAAATGTTATAAAATTTAAGTAAATATTTTACAATTTATATAATTAATTGAAAAAATGGTGGCAGTGGTGGTGGTGACATGCCCACAGAAATCAAATTGGCTCGATGTTGATGATGATAATGATGAAATGTCCACTAAGACCGAATTGGCTTATTGGACCTTATGAAGGTAAGGAATTACTTGGAATTCTTTAGAATTTTAATTTTGTGCTTGAAAAGCATTAAGAAAAGTGTTCCAAGATCACCATAGTTTTGTTGATTTAAAAGGTCATGAAGGTTGGTAGTGTGACAAATATTTTGAAATTGAGATCTATTCTGGGTATATGTTGGGCATTATAAGAGAAAGTGTTTTTCATCTTCAGCCCTCTTAGTGTCACAAAGGTGTCAAACTCTTTCATCCCACGATGTTTTGGGAATTGACCAATGCCCAGTTTCACTATGGAGCTCATAGGCCCAATTCTAAGTAGTAAACTCGTTGAGGACTGGTAGTTGGCTTTGTCTATAAGAAGAGGTTTTATTCCATTATATACTAGAGGCCGAGGCAAGACAAAAGGTATTAGGGCATTCCATGGTGTTGTCCCAAGAAGGACGGTCCTCCATAATAGTTAAGAAAGAATCATCTGTGAGGAAGGGGAAGTCCAATATTGAAACCATCCATGAGAAAGTGGATTCATTAAATTAAGTTCCTTTCTAGGTGTGGCAACTTTCATTATATATGAAATTATATGCTATTAAACCCATATACGCACAACATGCTTGTTCTTTAAACAATATTTAACATATTATACTCAAATTGTAAATCGACGCATATAACACGATGTGGTATAAGCACCCGGGATGACTGCTAAGAATTAGTTCTTATTTTAACAACATCTATTTTATTCTTTACACTTGTCAAAACAAAGGGATGATTTTGATCTTCCAAATTAGGGTTGATTACCTCCTTATAATATCTTAATTTTGTTTTTCCCTCTAACTCTTTATTGCACCACATTTTCTCCTTAGATTTTGATGTAATAATATTTTTAGTATTATCCTTATTCTGGAAAATGATCTCTTCCTTTATTCTCCAATGGTTTATCCAAGACTGGGCATCCTTGTGCCACCCCCGCTTGATCCAAAGGTGGTTTTGGCTGGTGTTTGAAGCAATTTTAGGAAACTTCTTGTCTTGCATGTTGTTTAACTTGTTCTTATACAATAGGCATCTGGTCATAGTTGTGCTCTCAATGGGGGAAAGAATTGCTTCCATGAGAAGGATATGATAGGGTGTATTTCCTTTAATTTTAAGACTATAGGTTAGAAAATTATTTTGGATCTTCTCTATCTTTCTACACAACTCTTTAGAGATACTGCATCCCCAAACTTCACATCCATATAAAATAATACCAGTAACGAGAGTCTCAAAGACTTGGAGTTTTTTCTTATCCCAGACCCAAAGATTCATTTATTTACAATTGTTTTCAAACTTATAATAAGCTTTCCATCCTCCATTTATCCTTTTCTCAATACTATACTTCTAGTTGATCTTGTGATGAATATTAATGCCAAGATATTTGTATGAACACACTTCCTCCAAGTTGTTGTTGTCATATACAAAAGTATCATAGGCGATCTTATTGGATTTAATTATCATGAATTTTGTTTTGTTAGTATTAACAATGATACCCATATTTGAGAAAAAATCCTTGAGGATTCTTAGGTATTTGTCAATATCATGGGGACTCCTTGCCATAAGAACAATATCATTAACGTAAAGAAGAAGAATGACGACTATACCAGTGAGAGTTGAGTGGACACTACCTACTTCTTCCAAACAATCTTCTAACTTGTCAATGTATATGCCAAAAAGGATAGGGGATAAGGGACAACCTTGCTTGACTCCAATATTGTAGTTAATTTCTTATGACCAACCCTTAGTGTTCCTGAACTTGACAATAAATTTCTCATACAACCTTATTGCAAAAACCCTCAATTGGAAAGGTACTTTTAACTCTTCCAACCTATCCCAAAGGTTTGTCCTTGGTATTGTGTCAAAAGATTTCTTAAAGTCAACAAAACAACACAGGAGATTGGTTTTATTATTGTGGCACTCCCTCGCAATGATCCTAAGTGTAACAAGGTGGTCCACAATTGAATGATATCAAACCATCCCGGCCTTTAACATTTTTATGTAGCTTTCTAGCCATAGTCTAATCTTATTTTCCAGAATAATTCCATACAACTTGGCTAAAATGGGGCTAATCATAATTATCCTATAATTATAGGGAATGTTTTTTCCCCACTTTTAAAATAAATACAATGAATCTTTGCATCCAAATATTAGAAAAGTTCTCCTTAACCACTAACTTAAAGAACTACTTTCAATTAAATCTTGCTCACAATTTTCTTTATATAAATAAAATATTATTATTTATTAAAGTGAAATTATTATATATTATTTAAAATAGAAATGGAATTTTCAAAAACTTGAGCTTCTTTTAACATGTATAGAATAAAATAGATGAAAAATAATGTTATTGGTTCTTATCTCTAAAGTATTTTTTTTTTAATAAATATAAATAAATATTTTAAAAATTTATTATGTTTTATTTGCAAACTAATGTCACGTAGCATACACGAGTTTTCAAATAAGGCGCCTCTATTTAGATAACCACGTGAATTTTCCATTCTCTCCATCTAATGTCGATGCAGATAAAGAAAACTGTTTCCAACCTTGGGTGAAGCTACCCACTTCAAAATCTACAAGAGATTCCCAACTTCAAAGGAAAGAAATAGATTCCAATTCGATATAAAATTACAGAGCATGGGGGCTTTTCCAAATTCTCTAAATTTGATGGTGAAGGGAGACAATAGAGACTAACAAAATTAATCTTCATGGAATTAACATTATACCACATACTTCCATCCATCCCACCATGATAGAGTTCATATGGGGTTCACCTCGCAGGATGAGATATGTCATTGCACGATAGTTCAAACTCATTAATATTGCAATAACCATTGTGTATTCAGATTGCCACTCGTCCATTATGTAGTGGCGTCACTTAGTGTAGCTTATGGCTTGAAATAATTATCATAGAAGATGACAGTTAGATACTTCCCCCTTTTCCTTATTGTCCATAGATGCATATTGCAAGATTCATTATTCATTTTGTCCCCTGAAGTATTGAGCTCTCACAAAATATGAAAAAAATCTACAAATTCAAAGCCTTCCACTAGCCTTTGGATTTTGAAGAATAGTCTTCTTCTCACAAAATATGAAAAAACTCTACAAAATCAAAGCCTTCCACTAGCCTTTGGACTTTGAAGAATAGGCTTCCTAGTTGTTGTTGTTCCAAGCATTAAGAATCCCA
Organism: Picea sitchensis; assembly: GCA_010110895.2. Classification (NCBI taxonomy): domain Eukaryota; kingdom Viridiplantae; phylum Streptophyta; class Pinopsida; order Pinales; family Pinaceae; genus Picea; species Picea sitchensis. Next base: position 222,247 of record SNQJ01S0003908.1, on the reverse strand, counting down.
ACCAAGTTCAAAATGTTGTTCCAAGCATTAATGCTGCAAAGGATACATCTCCTTGATCTTGGACTTGGGATGAGGCTGGGGGAAAGAGAATTATGGGGCATTCTCAAAATATTTGCAAAGTATCATCACATTGATCTCAATGTTGGTAGAAACAAAAAGAAGATAGCAAATGAAATGACACTATGACAAGTGTCCAAGGCAAACATAACAAAGCAAATTGCATTACGATGAGTTTGGGATTAAAAAACATGAAGTATATAAACTGAATGTGATGTCAATTCCTGGATTGACAAGAATCTACAATGCTCTTAACACATGAATTCATGTACGGATTCACAAAGACAAGGTCTCTAAGATTTTTTAGTAAACTTTCATTAAGTGACACATAAAATAATGCATGTGCCAATATGATGGTAGAATATTTATCTATGTGTGAGCTATGTGATGGATTTAATGTTGTGGAAGGGTACACCGTATCATATCAGGAAATAGATAAGAGCAAACTAAAACATATATTATTTTAGTCTTTAGGTTTCAAGAGCAAGTATATGGTGATGAACCAACACTAGTTGACCAACCAAACATTGAAAGTGAAGAAGTTGACCAAAAAAGCAATGTCCAAATAACTTTATAATCAAGTTTTCAGTCTCTTTTACTTTTCAATGATTACTTGGAAGTTTTGATTTTATTGTTCATGAAATATGAAAAATATATTTAAAAAAAATGATATCACAACATGTTAAAAGTTGGGCGTTTCTATATATATAGAAACGTAGGATTCAGGCCAGACATGGGAGGTTGGCGGTATATCGACCGTGACGCGTAGGATTCATTCACCAACATGATGGCGGGCGACATACCAGCCTGGCTCGTGACGCATAAGATTCATTCACCGACATGATGACTAGTACATTTGGAGAAGATTCAAAATAACATGATGGCTGGTAATTTTGGAGAAGACTCGAATGTTGGACATTTAAAAACCCCACATAGAGTTTATCCATAAGAATTTCTTAAATTCATTCTTAACAAACATCTTGTAGGATATGTAATTCCTTCTTTATACAAATTCAAATACGATTTTTATTTTGAAATCATTAAGATTACAAATGTAATTATAATGATTTTTTTTTTTCATAATCATAAAAAAATATTTATATTATACAGTTTGAGTGGGCCTAATGGTTAAGAATACATGTTTCCTCTTAAGAGGTTACAAGTTCAAATCCAGAGGGGGGTAGGGTATGTATATCTCCGTAAACTTTACCAATCAAAGGGCCGAGGGGGGTCCTTTGTCCCACAAACAAGAGGATCTCATACACCAATTTAATGTGGCTTGGTTGTGACCTTAAAAATAGATTATTATTATTATATTGATAAACATGGTTTGAATTTATATGAATTAAGAATTCTTCTTGTGCACCAACCAAACTAACACACACTACATTTATATTTATTTATAAAATTAATGTATCAAGTATATAGTTTATGTATTATAAAAATAAATATTTTTGAAATAATTATGTAAATTTGTATTTACAAAATTATTATTTCACTTAATTAATAAAATGTATTTTAATATTCATAATATGACGATTACCATCAATTCAAATTAATTTTAACCTTTCCAATTATTAAGTAAATTAAATTACAAATAATATATTTTATCATTTTTGTTTTTACAAAACTCCATAATTTTTTTATTAAAAGTTGGGTTGTGCATACGCAAAAACAACCAAATAGTAAAAAATTTCAAGATGGCCAAAGGCCCAAACCAGAGTTGCAATCTTACATCTATGTAGATGAATCATAAGTTTTCCTGAGTACATAAATAAACTAGTGCAATCCTGCGAAGTATAGATGGAAACGAAAGAGGATAGCAAAATGTGATTTTACAATGCATTAGTTAGGAGAGTTTCAATTATGTGTCTACCTCACCCGAAGTGGGTGCCTGGGTGTCCTACACAAGCTTTTGCATAATTGGTTGTTGAACTTCACAAGAGGCGAATGACCCCGCAGATGGCATTGAATTATGTTGAACTAAGACCCCTGGAGGATGAAGAGACTGAATTTGAGATATATGACGGTTCACCGTTCTAAGAAAAATGGCTAATTCTTAGACTCGCTTGATTTCCTACTCCTACAGTTGGCGAACGAGATTGGCATTGGAGGCATGCAAAGACTCCCTATCTGATTGTGTTAATGTTTTATGCCATTATTATAGTTCTTTGCATTTCAATAGATAAGAGCAACATAAGAACAAGATCACTGAGAAATACACATTCACAAGAGACACAACATTTATATTGGGAAACCCTCTAGGGAAAGAAAACCCAGCAAAAACTTCTTTATCATAAATTGCCAATACAATGTCAAGAGATAACTCAAACCAATACAGATAGTCCTCTCCAAAAGATGCGCCACTCTTCTCCATCTCTCCAACTGGTAAGTTGCAGCTTGCCTCTTAGAAATGAGCAAGTGTGTTGTGTGATAAAGTGAGGCGCTAGCCTCTCTATATATACAAGTCTGGCACGTGTGAAGTGTCTTCACTGGCAAGGCCGACTTCTCACTCTGGGTGGGTAAACCCACCTTTATTATATTTTTGGGTCTCAATAATAACTGATGGGGCCGACTTCTTATTCTGCCTATTACAATTGTCTATTGACCAATCTGCAAAAGGGGATTTGGTCCTAATACAATTACCGACATGATCAATCCACAATGGGGATTGATCCTATAAATAATATATCAATAATAATAAGAATACTCTTTGCAGTT
>SNQJ01S0003908.1:206040-219459 GCA_010110895.2 Picea sitchensis | reverse complement strand
TTTAATTTTTTAATTTCAATAATTTTACATTTATTAATATTTTTTTAATCTTTCAATTTCGATAATTTTACATTTATTAACATTTTTTAATCTTTTAGTATAATTTTATAGAAATTTGTATGTAGTAATTTTTAAACTTTTAAATCATATTTTAAAATATAAGAAACATTAAGATGTTTTTACTTTTTTAATTATTATAAAGATCATGGGAAATACAGAGGTGCATTCTTTTCGAATGACTAAGGAAATGTTTAAATATGTGCCCTTGTTTATATATCTATTAAATATAAAAATTTAAGTAGATATGATATCATATTATTTGAAAGAAAAATAAGCACAATAACATTTAATAACATTTGACATTTTGCTTCTCCTCATTTTTATTCCACATATACTAAAAGAAGCTCTTTCAAAATAGATGTCAAATACAACCATTTTACTTTAATAAACAAGAAATTTGGATTTATATATAAATAAGAACTTTGGATTTATGTATAAAGAAAGATGTGGGGGAATTGTTTTTTAAAAGATGTAATTTAAAATAATAATATTTAATGGATTAAAGATAAATATAAGAATTTGACTTATTATTATTATTTTATTTTTTCACTTAATTATATAGGTGGCAAAAAAATTTATTGTTTTATTTTTCAATTAAGTAAGCAGATAGCAAAATAATTATTTAAATTTTACAATATTTTTAAACAATTTATTAATAAAATAAATTTTTAATTTAAATATAGTAGTATTATTTAAATTTTACAATATTTTTAAAGAATTTATTATTAAAATAAGTTTTTAATTTAAATATACATCACTATTATAAAATAATGTAATATATATTTTTCATGGTTAAACTATAAAAATATATCTTTTATTTAAAAATTCAAAAAATACAATGCATGAGTTTTGCTATGTTCAATATAATTGATATAAAAGCACGTAAAATATTTTTATTAGGTTCAAACATATAATTTGATAATTTAAAAATGAAGAAAATATATCGTGAAATTTAATTGGCGAAACATGCGTTGAAATTTGCGAACTTTCTTACTCTTCAAATTAATTATTTTTTTACGTTACCTTTTGGATTTCTATGCTACCTGGTTTCAAAACGTTTTATCCAGAGATTATATTTTAATAATAGAATTTTGTTAAAAAATAATAATATTAAAAATATATTTTAATTATAAATAAATATTACGTTATAATTAAATAAATAATTATAAAAGGTTTTTATAAACATTTAGTTTATTTTTATTGATGATTATGGTTATTAACTTCAGCTCATATCAATAATTAATAATTATTTATTGAATCTCAAAAATTAAAGAATTACTTGGTTTGTTTAAAATTATATTTATGTACTCAAAAAGTTTTTAAAAAATATGTTTAAAATCATCACAATTTTGATGAGTTAAATGGTTAGAAAGGTTGAAATTGTAACAAATATTTTGAAATTAAGATGTAATATGGATATGGATGTGTCCATGACATTTTAAGAGAAAGTGTTTTTCATCTTCAACCTTCATAATGTCATGAAGATGACAAGTTCTTTCGACCCACATAATTTTAGTAATTGTTTGTTTCACTATGAAGCTCATGAGAGTTTGTTCTTATTTTAGCAATGTTGATATTCATCTTTATGCTCGTTAAAATAAAGACAAACTTTTGATCTACTAGATTAGGGTTTCTCACCTCCTTAAATTTAGATGTAATAATATTTTTAACATTATCATTATTTTGTAGAATGACCTCTTCCTCGATACCCCAATGATTCAGTCAAGGTTTGACATCTTTATGCCGACCTTGCTTGAGTTGCAGGTGATTTTCGTTGGAGTTTGAAGCAACCTTAGGAAGTCTCTTGTCTTCCATGTTGTTTAATTTTTTCTTCTAGGTTAAGTACCAAGTCATAACCAATGACCTTACAGGCCATATGACTTAGCTTCTTTGGCAGGACCCTTGGTGAGTGACCTCTCATCTACTTATAGTGAGCATAGCAACATCTCTTTCTAAAGCCATAATAGAGACAATACAAATAAAGCAAGGTGTTGACTTCCAAGTAGGCTTGGGAATCACTCATTTGGAGTAAATAACAAACTACATGCTTTCTTGTTCCACTTCTGATCTTCATGTGATGTTCTTTGTTCATAATAGAAGATTTAGAAGGTTATTGGCTTTCAAGGAATATCTTTTATTAAGCGAACAATGGAATTCCTGGTTTAAGTAGATTGGAGTAAGTCGAGACAAATCGATAAAAAACTTCCTTCCTCCACAGAATCATCATTTTGCATGAGCATTCCCCTTCAATCACTTCATGAGTAGGGATTAAAGGTACCATATTGATTTTTTCCCCTCAAAGATCTTAGGCTTCGAGGGGAAGAAATCAAAATATCTTATTGAGCCATCTACAAATACTAGTAATAGTGGTGTTGTTGATTTTGTAGAAGGTGGCCACTCTACTTCTAGAATAGGAGGCTCATCGGCTCATCATCATGATTTTGAAAATAATAATATAGATGGAAAAAGTTTTGTAGTTGTCAATTATTTCAAGTGTGTTTGGTTCAAAAGGCTTGGGTTAGCTAGCACATAGGGATTATTTGCCAAATAGAAGTGTGAGGGATGATTTCTCAGTCCAAGAACAAGTGCACGAGGTACTCCAACCCAAGAATAAGCATACGAAATTGCTCAACCTAAGAATATTCTTAGTTGGATAATGGATTACTAACCCAAGAACTCTATCTATTTGCTTGAGATGAGACATGTTAATCGATCAATCATACAAGGTCAAGTAGTAAACTTGTCTTAGGTGGAACTGTGAAAACTTATTTTTCTTTAGCTTGGCAAGTGAAATAGCTTTATAGATTAGTTCACACGATTAAATTTATATGGTGTTAAATGGCTATGGCTTTAGATATGGCTAGTCCTAATCTTCAATCCTAAAAGAACACCCAACCCTTCTAAAAGGGTGAAAATTAATAACCCAGTTGATTGGCCCTCATAACTCTTTTCTAACACACACCTTCTCTAACTACCATAACCATCACATTCCCTTCTTCACAGTGCCCATACCAAGCCCCTATTATGTGCATTGGATATTAAGTGTTTTACCACTTGTGTGTATAGTGTGAAGCATTCCATGGCACTATAATGGGTGTGTAAGGCTTAGGACAAACACTATCCATATTTGTATGAGAAGAAGGAATCGGGAGATATGTCACTTGGATAGGACCTTAATAATTTGCTACTTCACACACCTAAAAAATGAAAAATTGTGAAGTAAACAATAGTTTGACAAAAAAAAAAACAAAAAACTATTAAGTAATATCCCCAGAAAATATTGTCGAAAAAAAATATTTCGTAAAATGTTTAGACTATAAAGAAAATATATATTAAAAAAATAAGAAATTAATAAAATTTGATTTGAAAAAATATATTAAAGAAATAAGAAGTCAATGAAGTTTGACTTCAATTAAAGTCAATAAGATTCCATGCTTTCGTAGGAACTAATAAATAAACCCACTATTCATAATCATATCATCCACAAAAAAAAATTATTTTTAACCACAAATTATACAAAGACTATAATGCAGATTTGTTTTTTTGTGTTTGTCTTGATTTTTTAATATTAGCAATTAATATTAACGTCTAATAAAAAAATTAATTACTCACATAGTGATTGATGTTTATATGGATGTTTTAAAGGACACCTATAATTTTTTCATGTATAGTTGTAACCCAAAGTAGGGTCTTTGAGAGGGCATGTATTTTTATTCATTTCGTCACTTGTATAATACATTACTATTTCTTACAATAAATTTCCCATTTCTTAATATCTTTGTAACTTCCAAAGTGGGGTCTTTGGGACGTGATCTTTTATCATTAATTTTGTCATTTTCATATTGTGTATAATAAATAGGTTTAAATAGGTTAAAGGGATGAATCATGGATGAATATAGGTTAAAGGGATGAATTATAAATAAATATAAAATTAAAAGGTTATATAAGATAATGAAGTTTTTATTTTGTTTGTTATTTTTCAAGAAATTAAATCAAGAAATTATGATAATTAAAGTTAGCAGTGTAATGGTAGGACCCAAATTATGAACTTAGTCTATTCAACTAGATATGGTCTCTTCTTTCCACATCAAAGGTTAGTTGTCTCATTGACATTACTACCAATCATCTACTTCTTGCCCACATTTGTTCCTTATCCAACCTTGTTGTACTTCTCAATAGACCTTCTTAAAATGTTGATTCATTGTCTCTTTTATACAAATTTGACATCTCCTTGATTTACAAGTATGTTGTATAGTGTAGGAGAAAGTGCTACTCAATTTGTATTTTTATGTTTCTACACACTCAACATAACCTTTACTCCTAGAATTGTTCCCATTTTCATTTTCAATTTACAATCTTTGTGAGTTGGTTCTTAATTGTATTATTAGTTGTTTTTCACACTATGGGATGTTAAACTTCAAGTAGTTGTACACTATGATCTCCCATTATCTGTTAAAGTTGTCTATGTAGTATTGTTGTTTTCTTTTAGTGTACATTTTCCATTTTTCCTTTAACATTATTGTACATCATTTTTATGAGCTTTTTATCCATTAGACACATTTTGTAATGCCTTTACCCATGGGTGGAAATAGGCACCCTGCCCAATTAATTAAGGTAGGTGCAGAAGGTTGTGATGGAAGGTTGTAAGGTTAGACACTGCTTTCCCTTTCAATGGACAAAGTGGTGAACTATTTGTAGTTTCCATATGTGAGATGGAGCACCTTGGGTGCACAATCCAGACTTGTGGATCCAACGGAATAAACATTTCATTGTTAGTAGACAAGTTGCAAGTTGTGTACACTTTGGACATGGAGGGGTTTGCATAGCACCTTAGAGAAGCAAAAAGACAAGTTCCCCCTATGTAAAGAGGATGTCCACATGTGCAAAGTCGTTGAACAAGTTTGTTTATTCATACAAGGGTGGACTAGGAGCTTTGGAGTTGTGTTAAGTTCGTATTTGACACAGTAGGGAAAATTGAATGCTAGCTAAGTGAACAATGGAAGATTCAGACACCGCAAGACGTAGACCTGCAGATGCTTCAACAATTGGATTAGCAAGTCTTATATGCAGTTGTGCCTTCGATAATTGTAGTCCATAAAAGAGTTGTGGGTAGTTGGTCATACTCCCTTGTTGTATCTTGTAACATTCTTCATATAAATAAAGTTAAGGCATATGTCTTGGGTGTCGCCTATACATGTGTGTTGTGGTCTCTTTACTTGGATGAATGTTATGATCTTTACAATGGATTGTATTGGCTAAGTAATAAAGTAGTGTTGGGATGTTCTGAGGACACACTTAGGTGTGTGTCTATTGTTGAAAGAACTTGGTTGTGTTGAACTTGGTTGCATTTCTAGCATATTGTATATTAATGAAGTGATGAAGACCTTAAGTGAAAAAATTAGTCTAGTTGTACAAAGCACAAATTAACTAAGCCCTTATAATTAAAGCAAAGTAATGTCACACAATAAAAACAATGAAACTTAATATAACTAAATGCACAAGTAATGAATAGTTTTTGTCAAAAGATAATAATTAAATAATACATATAATAAATAAAAATAACATTAATTTTTATTATCAAATTATCAAATAGAATTAATGGTTATTATCAATTTTTATTCTTAGTAAATTATAATTAGTTTATCATCAAATAATTTTAATTAAATTATAATGTAATAATTTTTTTATAAATATATTAAAGTTAGAAAAAATTATATATTAAATTAAATATTATAAATTAATTTTAAATTTTAAAATACAAATTTTTATTTAATTATTGATTGATATTTTTTATAAGATTAATTATTGTCTGGTTAGTGTATCCACATGAAGTCATCGACCAGGTACACGTGTTAGCGGGGTCGGCACGAGGATGAATGGTTAAGTCCTTCGAGGAGAAGATTAATTAATGATGGCGGCAAAGTGGAGACGAGGAATGCGTAGTCGGAAGTATGGCGGATGATCATCCCCATCCTTGTCCTTGGGACTGTTCAGCGGGCGTCAGAAGAGTTATTCGAAGCTCCGTTCATCGTACGCACCAGGGTGTGAATTATTTAACAACGTCATATTCGAATTATTTAACGTTTACGTCCAAATTATTTAACTACGTCAAAATTATTTAACTACGTCATATCCACCGCATTTATAACAAGCAAACAACATGCTCCCTCCCTTAATTGTCAAACTGTCAAATCCATTAATTGTTAAATCAATTTTATACATTGAAGAACGTGAAGTTTGCAATAACACTTCAAAACTATCAACAAATTGAATTTTAGAAATATATATATATATTTATTTATTAAAAAAAAAACATATATTGATTTCCTATGTTATACATTAAATATAACACACAAATTTAAAATCAACAATAAACTAATACAGAATCAAAGAGCAATTCATTACTATAGCCACAAGCTTTTAGCAAAGACTAATAAATTAAAAAAAATACAAACAAAACTCTTCATGACACCCTTCTTCTTATATATCCACTCTTCACATTATTTTAACAAAATTCATATCTACGTCAATAACTAATACCTACTATTTTTATGTATACAAAATCCAAGGCATCTTAAAAAAAAATTGGCTCAAGTCCAGCCAAACAAAAATTAAAATTAAATTTCTATAGAAAGAAACAACAAAACATTGGAAGAAGAATGTAATAATGGGGTTAAACAGGTGGGCAAGCCCCCACATTGATGTGATTTTAGGTAAGGCCATTCACCCAGAAAAGTTGAAAGGAATAGATTATCGGAAATCCACCTACATTGAGTTCCTCACAAACCTTTACCTCCCCAACTCACGGGCCCTACCATGGGGCTATCCAAACGCTTTAAAAACACATTGTAAAGCTTATAAAAGCATTATCCGTAACATAATGCTTAAATGAGGAATGTCTATAAGACATAAGTTCGAGGTTAAGCCACTTGCATTTTTTAAATATATACATAAATCTATACATGTTATATATATATATATATATATATATATATATTTATTATTCGAGGTTAAACCACTTGCATTTATATATATATATATATATATATATTATTCGAGGTTAAGCCACTTGCATTTTTGAAATATATACATAAATTTATACATTTATATATATTAAATGAAGTTCAAATTTTTGATATATATATATATATATATATATATATATATTAAATGAAGTTCAAATTTTTGATATATATATATATATATATTATTATTTATATAAAGAAAATATATACATAAATTACAAAGTCAATAAGTGTATATATTCTCTTTATTTATTTTTTAATATATGTATATATATAGATAGATATTTTGTATTATTTATATAATGAAGTTCAAATTTTTGAAATATATATATATATAGATAGATATTTTGTATTATTTATATAAAGAAAATTGTTATTGAATTGTTTTTTAAACATGATTTAAGATTTAATTCAAAGTAATAATTTGACATAACTTCAACAATTTTGTTTTTAATTTTTCTACCTATAAATTTATAAGTTTCTAAATAATTTATTATTAAAATGTTTTCTAATATTCAAATATTATTTAATTGTTTTTCTAAAAATTAAATATTATTTAATTATTTAAGAAGAAACTCATGTGATGTATCTTTAACTTTTGACTTTTATACAAAATAAAGAAATTGTTTTTTAATAGAAGATATAATTTAAAGTAATATTATTTGATGTATTTAAGATAAATATCACAAATACTTTTTTTCATAGGAATTGGCGAATTTTTTCATTAAAATGGTGTGGTCAAGACCACTGAGTTTACAAAATACAAAATTTTAAGGCCTCGGAGACCGCCAAATCTCAAGACTAGTTCAACGATTACAAAAATTATCTCTGGATCTTTAGGGATTATCCAAAAACTTATGCTACTGCTAATCTGATAGGTATACTGCTGGTAACAAATATCGTTAATACATAATGATAGACAAAACATGACAACTAGTGCATTTTGGAAGTAAATCAACTATCAGGTTCTTACTTGATGGCTTGCATTTCTTGTTGGTCCCATTCTGCTTCAACTGGATCATTGAGGTCAGGGATTGGGCCCACTAAGGCTTCTGAATCATTCCTTGATGTGTTCCCATTACTGGCTGGGGTGGACAGTTTCCCTTGATTTTTCTCGCACTGTTTGAAACAATAGTGTAGGTCTTCAATTTGGCTTCATTGAGCATACACTTCGTCTTGTAGCTACTCGATGAGATGTCAATGTTGAGACAAGGTTTCTAACTCAAAGGAGACTGTGGAGTTGATGGCTCCAAAATTTAATTTTTAACCTTTGACATTCTGCACACTTGTATTCGGGATCCTGCTGCCCTTTCTATGATTTTCTCTCCTTTACATCCATGCTTCTGCGAAAAAACTAGACTATACAGTGCCTTGATTTTGGAGAGGAATTTCCAAGAGACAGGGAGAGGGGGGTGGTTCTGGCTGAGAGGTTGATCCACACTTGTTCTACGTTAAAATGAGGGGGAACAGAGGGATATCAATGAAGTCGGGCTAGGCCGGAAATCCCACCTAGAATAAGCGAAACGCTCGAATCAGAAAGCTCAGGAAGAAAGTCAGAGAGGAACCATACATACCACCTAGAGGAAGAAGCAGGCCAAATGTGAGAGGCATCAGGCTTTAAATTTCTTTCTAGGATGCCACCTTCCATAGTCCGCCATGATGTTGATGTAGGCCCTATGGTAATTCAAACACAAGAGGAAAGGACAAAGGTGTTGATACAAGGAATTGGAGAGTACCTTGTTTGACTAAACCCCCCCCCTACCAAATGCTTTGGAAGGGTGGCAAAGAACTTGAATTGACACATGTTGAGCTCACAATCCTCATCCAACCAGTTCCTTTTGGACACTCATTCACTGCACATGAATCCTTCCCTCTGAGATGCACGAGAACATATGTGTGAGGAGTACCACCTCCCTTCCTCATGATGGCTCGACAACACTTCTCATAGGCAACGCAATATCTTGTCTACCTTAAAAGAACCTTCCCTCGTGTTCAAATCCTCGCATAGGAGAGCATGCATCGCGTTGGCCTGCCACGCGTTTCCCCCCATACATCATGGCCCCCAGGATTCTGACTTTGATTTGAATTCATGGAAAGGGGTTTGTGCAGTCATATCCATTTACCCCCAAGTGACTTGGCGCCTTACCAATGGCCTTATTGGCCATTTTATCTGCTTCTTCGTTATTGATTCAGAGAACATGGAGATAGTTGATTTGCATGGGACCTGTGAAAAGGCGAATTCTAACAATTAGGTTTCTTAGAATCGTGTTAGGAGGAGAGGAGCCTAATATCATTGTCCTTATTATTGTCTTTGAATCGCCCACTACATTCATAGTTTGTATTTTCCTTTGTTTTACCAAGTGAATCCCTTGAAGGAGGGCATAAGCCTTTGCTTTATTGTTTGTTTCCATCCCCAAATTCTAGAAGTAGTCCAAGACTCTATCAGGCCCAAAAAGAAACCCCACCCCCCGCCCCTGCCTCCCATGAAATACCACAAGTTTGACTTATTGTTATTTTTCCAATTTTTTTATTGAGTGGTATGGATTATAAAAAAAATTTATTTAAATTTCACTATGTTTACAAATTTATTATTAAAATGGTTTAGAGATTTCTCTTTATTTTGAGGATGGTATGGGAGGTAAATGGGCTAGTTGTATTTTTGGAAACCTAACTGGTAGAGGACATCAATTTAGGCCCAATAATATTTACAAAGGTGGTGGCGGCAGCATCATCATCATCGTCGTTGTCATCATCATCACTACTTATTACTACTTATGATTATTATTTTTCAGTTTTTTATTTAGTTGTGAGTATTATAAAAAAATTATTTGAAATTTTCTAATGTTTTAAAATAATTATTTTTAAAATGTATTTTTTAATTCAAATGTCATTTACCTATTATTTAATAGACTAAGAAGAAAATTATATGATGTTTTTTCATTTTCAAATCATAAAAAATATTAATTTTTTCATAAAAACATTTTTTAAAAAATATTGAAGGGACAATTTTTATAATATTATTTTTTATTGATTTTAGTAATTTAAAAATTACATATTACATTTAAATATTATTAAATTGATATAGTTAAAATAATTAGTAATATTGTTTTAGAATTCTGGAAATAAATTGTGTTGAAAGAGTCCTTGGTGATGGGTGGAGTGTCCACTCAAAACAATGAACTTTTCAAAAATTCCATACAACCACTTGGAAGTTTCAAAAACTCCATACATAGTTTCTTTCTAGAATTCTAAAACAACATCATAAAAAACTATGCATATTCCATAATTAGTAATAATAATATAATAAGAATAATTTCATTTTAATATATAAATTTTCATATTCAAAATAATAATTTATTTATTAAATTAGTTTACTAATAAATTATATTTCAACTTGAAATTTTAATATTTACCCAATATACTTTTATAACATCGTAATGATTAAATTTATTGTAACACATGATTAATAATATTTGGTAATAAATTTATTTTTACTTATTAATTATATATTTATTTTTAATTTTTAATTTATGTTTAGTTCTTCCAATAATATAGAATATTATATGGTATTTAATATTAATAATATATATGAATTATAAAGCATTTTGATTTAATAATATAAAATATTTAGGGGCAGCAGGTGCATGGGGAGTCATCTTTGACTTCAATGGAAATCAAGTCTATGAGTACTCTTGGGGGCTTGAAAAAAATACCAACAACAAGCAGAGGTTATAGTAGTCTACTTGAGTTTGCATCTCACCCCAACTGACAAGATGGCTCGAGTTATTTTCCTTGGTGACTATAATTTAATTATAAAAGGGCTTAGGCGATTGAGTAAAAATGCTCTACCTAGTCTTATGCATATTTACCAATGCATTAGGGACATGGAAAACAAATTCAAGTCTGTGAGTTATTTCCACATTTTAAGAAGGAAAAATGGGAAGGCAGATACATTGGCTAAAGCAATGAAGCAATTAGCACAAGGAAAAATTTGTGTTAACAAGGAGTATTCTCAAACTTATCTCCCTTAGGTTGATCATGCAGTCTATTAAAAATGGTTGTCTCTTCTCAAAGTGATGTCAATTCGATGCATTAAATTCTGAATCAACAGATATGGGAGGGGATGTGACTCCACCTCCCATCTGTAGCAAGAACGATCATGTCATCAATGCACTCAATATGCTCAGTTTCCACCCCATACTGGTGACACGATGCCCTTTGTTAACACACCATATGTTATACTTTCCTCGCATGCAAGTACTTACCTCAACATTTTTTGAAATGGTTGTCTCATGTGGGATTTTCCCATCACAGTAGGCTTGGCACTTTGTATTAATCCCCCTCGACCTTGAAGGTGTCTCCATCCACACGGGATCCATAGCACATCTTCTAATCTCCACAATGAATTCACAAAGGGGGGCATCATATCAGTTTATGGCTACTTCTACTCTTCCAAAGACATTCTCATTATCCTCACTCGCATCATTTTATGAAGGCAGGGACACAGATTTTAGTAACACGGAGCAACACCAGTCTCTGGCATGCGCAATTCTTCCCAGGATTGCATCAGCTTGCGTCATCCTCCTCTAAAAAATGTGGCGTTGTAGTAGATCCCCATGCGAATGTACAGAGTGTAAATTGGCTCGTCTTCAAGATCAAATGTAGACCCAACAATCAAATAGGGAGTCTCTGCATGCCTCCAATGCCAATCTCATTCCCCAGTTGTAGGAGTAGGAAATCAAGCGAGTCGAAGAATTAGCCATTTTTCTTAGAACAATGAATCGTCATACATCTCAAATTCAATCTCTACATCAACATGCTCAACATCATCCTCCAGGGGTCTTAGTTCAACATAATTCAATACCATTTGCGGGGTGGGTGAAAACGTGAAGCTGAGAAACAATTTTTTGAGAATTAGGTGTTGTTGGGTTATAATTTCCAATTTCTCAACCGAGAAAAAAGTCAACATATTTTCTCGGCCAAGAGTTGTAGTATCTCTCCAATTTTCTCGGCCAAGAGTTATAATTTCTATTTTTTAGGACAAAAACCTCTCGCTCGAGAAATTAGTAAAGTTCTCGACCGAGAGTTTCTAGTCAACGAATACAGCAAGGAATTTCTACAGTTTTTTGAAATTGGTCACTTTAACAAGGTGGAAACCCTGCAAAATCTAAGAATTTTTTTCTAAACTTTATCATTAGGAAATTTAGTGAGCTAAAAATCAGTGACAATGAAAATTTAATATCATCACAATGACAACACCAAAAAATGTAAAACCTCACAAGGATGTTCCTTGCATTGTCCTCTTCAAAAGGGTAGTTTTAGTTTGTTTGATAAGAGTCACATTTGAAATAAACTGCGAGGACACCAACATGTGTCAATAAGGCACCATTTTTTAAACATATGCTATTTCGATAAATAATAAAAAATAGTGCTTAGGTCTGAAAATCATCAACATATAGTCCACTTCCAAGTACGATCTATGCATATTATGAGCATACATTTGGTTTACGTAAAATGAATAACCATCTCTAAAACAAATGAGGGGCACACAAGTCACTCATTATCCATACCTAAAATTTTAAAGTATATGTCGTTGGTGCCCCTGAAATTTGTCCCACTATATGTCCATAAATGTTTTTAAAAAAAATATGAGTACGAAGGCCATACAATTCTCTAGAACTCTTGTGTTTACTTCAAAGTGAAATTCCTAAGGGAGATATGAGTTTGAAGGGGTTGAAGTTGAAAAACATAAAATTTTGCAGTTTTTTTGTCAAAAAAATAGAAAAAAGTGTTTCCCAACTTCCTCCTCTAAAAAATGTGGCGGTGTAGTAGATCCCCATACGACTGTACAAAGTGTAAATTGGCTTGTCTTCAGGATCAAATGCAGACCCAACAATCTGTTGAAATAATGTAACTGCAAAGAGTATTCTTATTATTATTGATATATTATTTATAGGATCAATCCCCATTGTGGATTGATCATGTCGGTAATTGTATTAGGACCAAATCCCCTTTTGTGGATTGGTCAACAGACAATTGTAATAGTCAGAATAAGAAGTCGGCCCCAGCAGTTATTATTGAGACCCAGAAATATAATAAATGTGGGTTTACCCACCCAGAGTGAGAAGTCGGCCCTGCCAGTGAAGACACTTCACATGTGCCAGACTTGTATATATAGAGAGGCTAGCGCCTCACTTTATCACACAACACACTTGCTCATTTCTAAGAGGCAAGCTGCAACTTACCAGTTGGAGAGAGGGAGAAGAGTGGCGCATATTTTGGAGAGGACTATCTGTATTGGTTTGAGTTATCTCTTGACATTGTATTGGCAATT
>SNQJ01S0003908.1:142257-203154 GCA_010110895.2 Picea sitchensis | reverse complement strand
TGAACATTTAAATTGATATAAATTTTTCAAGTCAACACAAAACTAATATGAAAGTCAATACTAACTCATTGCTATATACTACCTTCGGCAGTACAATAAAGCTTTTTCAAGGTCTATTATGCTTTATTTGCAAACAAATGACATGTGGCATATAATGGTAAATTGTTTTTTATTAGATTGAAACCTTGGTGGGTTTTTTTTCGAATTGACCGCGTATGACTTTGTTTATGTTAGGGCTAATGCTTTTTTTAAAAGCGTTTTTTTTTTTCCAAAAAAAATTAACTCGAATTTATATTGCTCATAAATTCATTTACAAAGGAGGACTGTAGACTGTTTGGTCAAAGTGCTCTTGCCAAAGCGGATCCTGACCTGCATATCACCGCAAGTGAGTGGCATTTCAAACTTGAGCATAATAGACAAATTACATGAGGTCGATGGCTGCCCAGCCACGAGCCTGATCAAGTCCAGATGGATTCGGTGCTTCAGATTGGGACTGATTTCATCATTCAAAAAGATTTAAAGAGGTAATGGAGCTCTCGATCCCATTATCGCAGTGATAGATCGAGAGCCTTCCAACCACCTCGGATAGAGCCCTCTTGGAGAGTGCATCAGCAGCCCTGTTATGAGAACGAGAAACATGAAGAAAATAGATATTGGAGAATTGTTGTAATAGATCTCTTGACTTTTGCATCCAACCTGCCAAATGTATGGAGTTGAGCCTGCACTTGTTTGAGATCCAGTCAATTATCACTCTCGAATCACCCTCGACGTGGAGACCATCAAGAGACCAGTGAGCAGCAAGAGTGAGCGTGGTCCATAAACCCAAAAGCTCTGCTTTTGTATTAGTGCCAAAGCCACAGTTTATGAACCAGCTTGTGATTCTGGACTGATGAGATTTAAAAAATCCTCCCGCACCGCAACTGGAGCCATTAGACAGAGCAGCTCCGTAAAAAAAGGCAATAGAGTGGCCCACGGCCAAGTCAATGGACAGAGCACGGAGTGGATGGGCGCAGACTGTGGTCGATTGCCAATTGAACGAGGCTAGAATCTTGAAGAACACTCTCAGCAAAGAAGGCTTGGCATCCTCGAAAAGAACACGGTTTCTCTCCAACCAGATTTGCCAGCAGTAATGGATTACCAGGCAAGGCGGCCCCGAGTTACTGGTGAGCCAACGAGTGAAGCTTTCCGTGATAGAGGAGCCACTCCAGGATGACTGAAGATTAAAATGCCTTGAAGATCGATGCCAGACATCTTTGGAAAATGGGCAATGCATCAGGAGATGAAGAAAGTCCTCAGGGGCAGACTTGCAAAGTAAACATATACTCGGCCCCACCCAGCCACGCCTTTTTAAAGCTTCCCAGGTGAGAAGCTTGTCTTTGCCCACCAACCAGGAGAATAGTTTAAGTTTAAGTGGCAGCTGTAGTTTCCAAATTTTCCTTGTCCAAAGCAAACTCGGCTCAGTGAAGAATCGGTTCTGAAGAGCTAGATATATATTTTTTGCAGTAATCAGCCCCAAGCCATCCCCACCGGCCCATAACAAGACATCTGGCTCCGCCCTCAGGGAAATACCGGCTGCTTTCAGTGCTGAAGTAAAAAGAATCCATTCTGTTGTGAGTGGCTCGCGCAGATGTAGATCACCAGTAGACAACCAACCATCAGGCAGCGAGGACGCAGCAGTCACAGATCTGATCTGATCAAGTGCTTTTATATTAAAAGCTTGCAGATGGAGATGCAGCGCTGGAGAAAGAAATGAGCGATCCCCCAGTCCAAGAATAACATCTCTGCCAAGAAGAATATCTCGGCCCTCCCCAGGCTTCCAGCAGAGCCAGTGAAGAATAACTGGAGAAGAATTCACTAGACCCTTCCAAAAAGATGAGACTCTCGTCAGCTGGACAGAAGGAATACGGAGCCAATGTAGGAGCGATTGTGAGTCCAGGTACTTATCCATGATTATATTGTGCCAAATACTGACAGTGGAGACAGCTCTCCAGAAAGAGCTGGCCAATAGGGCTTCATTGAAAGTGGTGAGGTCGTTGAGGCCCCATCCCCCATCACATTTCGATCTTGAAACTGACTACCATTTACAAAGATGTATTCGAGTTTTGTCAGCGTTCCCTCCCCACAGAAACCTGAACACAATTCTACGCAGTGAAGTGATAATCGATGTAGGAACCCGCTCCAACATCATCCAATAGACAGCCATGCTCTGGAGAACAGACTGAACCAGGATAAGTCTTCCACCCAAAGACAACCACTTATGGCACCAGAAGTCAATTTTCCTTTTGAATGAGGTCACCAACCAGCTCCAGTCACCTGTAGATGAAGCACCCATCCTCAGATGGAATCCCAAATAGTTGAACCCTTCATTCAGATTCTTAAATGTGAGCGGAATGGTGGCTTTGAGTAGAAGAAGTTCAGAGTCGGAAACTCCCCAATGATGAACAGAAGACTTTGCAAAGTTAATGGATAGACCTGAAACCAAGCAGAAACTCTGCAGAACTTCAAGAATACATTTCCATTCCACAGGATCGGATAAGGACATAAGCAGAACATCATCAACGAACATCAAATGGACCATCTTGATCAGTTTGGATACCTTAATGCCCGAAATTTTATGCTCGGTGAAACTTCTTGAGAGAAGGATACTGAGTCCTTCCATGATCAGGATGAAGAGGTAAGGGGAGAGTGGACATCCCTGACGGAGTCCTCTCTCGCTTTTTAAGAACTTAGTAGGGTCACCATTGATCAGCACTGCAATGTTTGCGCTCGTAACACAGGAGAGAGTCCAATTAATAAACTTGTCTCCAAAACCCACTGCGTGGAGAACCAGCCTTAGAAAAGCCCAATCAATGCAGTCGAAGGCTTTTTTGAGGTCCAGTTTCATAATAAGTGCCTTTAGTTTTTTCTGTTTTATACTGTGTAAGCATTCATGCGCAGCTCCGATAGCATCATGGATTCATGGATAGTATCATGAAAAGCGTGTTGATAGTCCCGTCAGTTGGAGAGATTATTTACATTCTTTTATAAATAGAAATATTTCACTTTTCTTTGCTTGGAATGACGTGAATATTTTTTTAAACGTGCTTTGGATAAGTAGAAAACCTTAGTTAATAGTATGGTATCAATATAATAATATTGATATTGATATAATATTGGTTAAAATAAATAAAAATGAGTTAAAAAGGAAAAAAATATAGATTTGGAAAATAGTTCTAAAGGTGTAATTTATAAGAAGAAAAATTATCTAAAAAATGTTAATGGAAGAAAAAATGGTGAAAGTACATCAAAAGAAAACATCAATATTATATAGACAATTTCAAGTGATAAGAGGAGATCATAGTGTATAATTACTTAAGTTTAATATCCTATAGTGTGAAAAACATGTAATACTACAACTAAGAACCAATTCACAAAGGTTGTAAAGTGAAATAGGAAGATGGAAACAACCTTAAGAGTGATGGGGAAGACTCTACTGAGTATAAACTAAGAAGTAAAAATTGAGTGAGACATTTGGAGAAATCCTCTCTCGGAAAAGCAAAAAAATAATTTGAGGGTGTTTCGACATGTGTTGAAGATTGGTTTGAGCACTCTACGACTTTGGGGAACTGCGTTGAAAAATATTTTTTTGTTCTAGATGGGGACACACAAGGTCGATCCTTGAATTTCGCTTCGTTCCTAGGTATGTTGAAAAGAACTTCCCCAACACTTTTTTCGTCTTTAAATTTGAAAGATTTAGAGTTTTTACAGAGTGTTTGTTCGGATAATGGTATTAGCCTAGAGTTCTCTGTTGATAATAGTTTGACGAAAGTTGAAAAAGAAGGGTTGTTTTGTTTGGGGGATTTGGGAGTTGGGTTGAGCCCGGAGAAGGGTTCCAAGGAGGGAAGGTTTCCTGTAGGAAGTTTGGGAGTGGGCTTGGAGGGGGAGGTTTCTTCTGCGGGGGGGATAAGGTCTTTGAAGTTAGAAGATTTAAATGTTTGGAAGGAAAACTCTTGTAGTGCCTTAGAGCCAGAGGGGTCGGTAGGAAAAGGGGCTTCGTGTTAAGGGGGAGGGGATCTTCCCTTTGATTATGTATTGGAGGCAACTTTGTTTCCCATCAAAGATTTGAGATGCCATTGTGAGGTGGTTTTTTCGGAGGCAGAGGATTCTTTAACTCTTTCTAAGGAACCTGTTTCTATGGATGGAAATGGTGATTCTTTTTCTTTGGAGCAGTCTATAAACTTGGTTGTAGAGGAAACCATAACTGTTTTTTTACCGTCGTATAAAGAAGTACTTAGTCGAACCCCTCTTCATATTTTTTCGGGGGGGGGGGACACTGCTTCTGTTTCCTTACTGTTACAGGGAAATTCCCCTGCATATAGGTGAATCCCCTCTTGGGCTCTAGACTCCTAAGACCAAGACAGAAAGGTGCTAACTTTGGTCACTGACATCCTTTTAAACCTATCTAAGTCAATCAAATAGAGAAAAGGAAGAAGAATGTACCTTTTTGTCGATGTTTGTCCTTGCCTAGTCCAAGTTGAGCCTTTATCCCCAAGCTCTTCAACAAGTCCTACAATCCAATAACAACAAAGACAAAACAACTTCCTATTCTACCATGATTAATTCAAAACTAGATATAACTATCAAAGACAAGTTCATGTAGGCATACACAACCTAGAAAGAAACATGCCAAGCACATGTATTAATGAGAACTAGATAACAATACTTACAGACCTTTGATGAAGTTGCAACAGCCTCTTCCAGCTCTCCTTGTCCAACCCCTTGCTCAAATAATCCACAATCAAAATGAATATGCTTTACTAATTATCTCCCTTATGAGATCATAAGTTTGATGCCCTCAATGTCCACTCCTTCCTTATGAGACCATAAGTTAGGTGTTTCTCAATATTTCCATCCATTTCACCATGAGAAGGCCTCCTTATATAAGCTTGGAGAGACCCAACCACTTTAGAGATTCTTGGGATAGGTTGATGATCCTTCTCCATTAGTTGTGGATCTTCCCTAAGATCCAGCCTTGACCTTAGATTCGAATCCAATTAACTCCATAGATGAGGGCGATTTTCCCCTGATTTTCCTCAACAACCCAAGATTTCCTCAAGCAACCCAGTGCTCCCCTAGAATGGGGCATAGAGTGTTGCAACGCTCCCCCAAAGGAGGTCAAGAAGCGCTGGCACTCCCTGACAATGGGTAGGGGAACGTTGCCCAAAATTTCATTAAATATGACCAGCATTCCCCCAAAAGGGTGCACAGAGTGCTGGAACGCTCCCCCAAAGAAGGGTAGGGAGCGTTGACACTCCCTGACAGTGGGTAGGGGAGCACTGGCCTTCAAAAATGACTTTTGAGTGGTTTTTTCCATGGTAAAAGATTTGTACTCTTCATCAGATGATTTCTCCTTCTTAAACCAGTCTTTGAGGGTGTCTTTGAAGTGTTCTTGTGATGTCATTCGAGACACGCCATGGGAAAGATGATTGTATGATGTCTGTGACACTTGCAACACTTATGGCTAAAAATCAACACTTGCGAAACTTGTAATGATGACAATAGGTCATCATTGAAGTGAGTAATTTTGATGTGTAACAGATTGCCCCCCAAAGTGCGTAGTTAGAAGACGTGATGGTTGAAGTACTTCGTAGACTTTTTCGAGCAAGGGTATGGACTCGGAGAACCTGGTAGAAGTTGCACAGAACCATCAAACAAATATTATGATATGTCTCAAACCCAAGGCAGGCATACCTATGCTTGGGTGATAAAGACTTGCAAGGTATGGCCGCCATAAAATACACCACGGATCCATAATTGTATTAACAAAAAGGTATAGCCACCCAAGATACAATGTGGATCTATACTTTCATGATATGAACTGATCGTAGCCACGAAAAATACATAGTGGATCTACGAGACGAAAAGACATAGCCACAAACCAATACAAAGTGGATCTATGTGACAGTATATGTGTCAATGTTAAAGAGAAACTCCGTCACAACCTCGAAAAAATACATACCAGAGTGATCACTCAACCCAGGGTCTTCTTACCGATCTTGATGCGGTACGAGTCTAACCATGTGAATAGATGTCCTGATGTTGAACATGGAAGAAACCACTTGATTACCAGTCAATGAGGTAAATCGTTAACAAGTGCGAGGGAAATCACCATTGATGTCAATGATTCCCAAGGTACCCTAGTACTTTCCAACGAATGTGAATAGATGATCTGAAGTCGAACATTCGTGGAATCATCTGATCAGGGGTCAATCACGTAAACCCACCATCGGAAGCGAGGAGGCCTTCCATTGAGGCATGCAGGTCCGAAGGTACTAACTGGTTTCTAAGTCTAGTTCCCAAATGACGTGTTGAAGTCGACATGAATAGACTCATCGCAGGAGGGCCTTGATGTATCCCCCATCAATGACATGAAACTGACACAGAGATGTAAATTGGTAGATCAAATGAACATGGACTGACATAGGTATTGAAACAGGATATTTGTGATGGCTGACTCTCGAGGCAGATACTTCCCTTGAAAACTGAGGCACAACAACATAAACATGACATGGACCAAGACATGATGATGCAATGGACATTGTGACTTTCGTCGGGTGACCCAAAGGAGTAAAGAAACTCAGAGGATTGGTTCAGTGCAAAGGTTCAACAGATTAAAATGTATGTAAAGACAAAGTGTCGTGTTCAAGGGAGACTGTAAGAGTGACCTGTAATGTTCCCAAAAACTGCTTGGCTTGCTTCCTTCAATTTTTTCCCCCATCCAGATAGACGAGTACCTATTTTTTATTTAACGAGCTCGAGGAGGATAACACATGCTCGATATAACTCACCTTTGGTAAGTCCCTCTTAATTTCTTTAACGAACTAGAACAAGTAAGGGTTCGGTCCCATATGGGCCCTTCAATGTATGATTTTTTTAATGAGTCCAGAGAAGGTAAACTCGGTGATTTTTCATGTTTAGAGAGTCTGAAAAGAACTTAAAGACAACTCCAGGGTTGTCCTTTTTCGTAATTTTAGTCTCACGAGGCTGAAAAAGAGATAAGCTACCACTCGCAAGATTTCCTTTCAAACCTTTTAACGAGTGTGAAAGGAAGCAAGATCACTCGACAATCTTTTCATGTTTAGAGAGTCTAAAAAGAGCTTAAAGACGACTCCAGGGGGTTCCTTTTTCATATAACCTTTACGATTCCGAAAAAGTGATAAAATTCTACTCGGTTACATTATGATGTATTTACGAGCACCAGAAAGAACAAAGACTAAGGTCGGTATCAGTTTCATTTTTACACAAGCTTGAAACAAAATTAAACTATGCTTGTAAATTCCCAACGTAATTTCCAAAGGTAGGGATACGAGATACCCATGGATGGTTGGTACTCTGCCCCTAGCTTGAAAAGATAGCGGTATAACTCCATAGTGATAATCAAAGGTTGGAGACATGCCCCCCAAGCTTCAAATCATTCATTGACTTTGAGGTTGTCACCAATTTATGTACTAGATGGAGAAAAAGGATACATGTGGATGAAATGAAGGTTAAAAAATAAGACCTAACGAAAGACTCGACTTGGTATGAGAGGTGACTGTTTCATTTTTTAACGAGCTTGATATAGAAAAATAACTATGCTCAAGGCTCTGGGTTCAATCCCCAGATTTCTATTTCATTTTTTAACGAGCTTGTTACAGAGAGAAAAACTATGCTCGTAACTTCTTCTTGATCATGGTTTCCAAGAGGATAATGCTCTGGAAGGAAACCATGTCAAGGGACAAAACTCGGGCATGGCTTCCAAGATATCTTCACTGGATGGAATAACAATGCTCTGGAAGGAACACATGTCTAGGGCTGCGACAGGGGTAAGGAGATCGATCTCCAATAGCCCTACCGAAGAGATCACCATGTCAACTACCAAATCTAAGTCATCGGAAGTTGAAGTCATGGGAGACAATGCCACATAATTGACTCATGGCAGTGGTGACACCGACTGCATATAAAACCCATTTAGGGAGGTCATTGGGTTGATGGTAAAGTCAGGGCCAACGAACGAAAGTTGATCAATAGTCACCATTCTTCCATTGTGAGGGAAAAATATCACACTAAAGAGAGTGGACACAATAGCTTTCATGGCATAGACATAATCTCTCTCAAGGAGTAAATCGAAATACAAGGGGTCCTGGACTACCATAACATCAATAAAGACAATTTTCCCTCCCAAAGTTACGAGAAACTGAGGAAGGATCCCTAAAGGGTGATTGGTTATTCTATTAAAAGCGAACAAAGTCTGGGTAACTGACACAAGCTGAGGATAACCCAAAGCTTGCCAAGCAATAGAGGACAAAATACTAACATACAAACCTTCATCTATCAGTGCATGAGGAATGTCCCAACCACAAACCCATACCGTAATCTTGAAAGGAATGTGAGAGGGAAGATGAGGTCCAATTAGCACACTCCAATCAAAGAGGATGGCCTCATTACTTGGAGGGGGTTTCACGGGAGAAGGAGGAATGCCCCCTTGCACGGTAGATTTTGTATCACCGAGAAAAATGTGGGAAGAATCGGGTTTACTCTCTAGTGGGAGAGTAGGATCGATTGATAACAACATCAAATCAACCACTTGGGTTTCATTCTCCAATGGGAGAATGGGGTTGACAGGTGGAAACAGATCGACCACTTAGGTTGCACTCTCTAATGGGAGAGCGGGATTGACTAAAGATGGGATTGGATCAACCACTTTGTCAATTGGTTCCACTAAGGACGTGACCAGATTGACGACATGATCAACCAGACTGACCAATGAAGGGACCAGAGCAACCACTTTGACACTTGTTAGAGGAGGAGTGGGATTGACCACGTCGGCACTCTCCAGATGAAGGGTGGGACTGACCAATGACGGGACTGGATTAGTCACTTGGGTTTCACTTTTCAAATGAAAAGTGGGGTTGATCGATGAAGGAACTGGATCAACTAATTTGGTTAGTGGTTCAACCGAGGATGAAACTAGATTGACCACCTGATCAACTGGACTGACTGGGGATGGAATCGGATGGACCATTCCATCAACTAACGATGGGTTGGGGGAAATCTTACGATAACCAGTTGGGATTTGAAGCTTTTCCAAAAGAGAAGAAGCCTCATCCATGCGAGGACAAAGGTGAGAATAATGATCACCTTCGCATAACATACAAGGAAATTTGACAATTATCTTCTTCCTACCAACCTTAATGTCACTAGTTGACGGGGTGTTACCTACATGTCTAGCAGAGGCTGATGATGTGGAGGACCACATTTCTAATACCGTGGGAAGACTAGGGCAATCCCTCAGAAAGTGGTCACCCTTACAAAGAATGCAAGGGAATTTGGGTTTCATATTTTTCGTTTTAATCTTGTTGACCTCATCAAAACTCCCAGTACTATTAACAGTAGTTGGTTGCTTGGATCCAACATCTGATCTAGTTGGAGGCTTGGTCCTTTTCGGGTTCTTCTTCTTTTTCTCTTTCTGTTTCTCCTTCTTCTTATCAACATGACTACCTACTTTAGAGCTTTCACTAGGCGAAGAAAGCGAAAGGGAAGGAAACTTAATGGGTGAAGAAGGAGAAAATTCGACACGAGGTTGATGTGTGTGTGGTGTACTTCCATATGAAGCATTAGGTGTAGCTGAAGCACTGGGAAGATTCGAGATCATCAGAGTGGGGAACAACCAAACCAATAATCCGATGGTGAGTCCTGGAAGACTCAGTGTGGCAATGTACAGAGGACCAATGTTTCCAAAAGAAGGAAAGGTGAAAGGTTCCTCAGAAGGGGTTCCTCCATTGGTACTCCTAGGATTTGATGCCATTTACACTGAATCGACCTAAGGTCCACTAAGTAAAAGAAACAACACACGTTATGAATCTAAGAAGCAAACAATTAAACAAAACTTCCCACAATGAAGCCACTAGTTGGTGATGAAATCCAACGTTGCAAGATCGATATAGGAAGGGGTGGGGATAGAGTGGGTGGATCAGTTACGTTGGCGACCTGCTTAATGGACTTACGCCTTGGTGGAAGCTTCCATGTAGTAAATGTGGATTTACCCTCCAAGGAGCCTGAGTGAGTTTGACCAACGTCTGTTCCAGGTACAGTGAGACTTCCCTTCATTGTCACTTTGTGTAAGACCATAAAGATTATGGCTAATAATGTCACCACCTCCTTGTCATCCCCTGGGCGGGTAAAGTCGAGAGTCCAGTCTGAATGTATGGGCAAGATAACAAGTCTGAAATCCTTCGAGAGAACTGAGGACAAGTGGACCTGTAGAACTCTAGAGGACCCCGAACGGATTTGGAATTCATGAAGCACTGAGACCAAATGAAGACAGTTGTACCTCAAGAAGAACCCCCAATATACGATCTGACTACTACGAACGGTTGAACCACGGAGGGATAATATCAGTAACTCACCCGAACGCGACCCCGTGCATAACCCCTATGTGAGAGGGGGATCCGAGAAAGTTGATATGAAAATTGGATTTTCTCTTCCTATCGCAAGATGCTAAGTTTGTTTGACAACTTTGGAAAGTTATCCTTTTCAACCTATTCCAAAGCCCTATGCCTTAAGCTAATGTAGGTTTGCTAACAAAAATGTAAAAAAGTCTGATAAATTTTAATTTAGCGTTTGATTTTAAGGTTGTTGTTTACTGAGAGGTGTATGAAAGTGAAAACTGATGATATTATGACTCAATTCCCAAAACATGCATAAGAAATGATAAGCAATCTTTTCTTTCAATTAATATCTATTTAAGGGAAGGAGAATGGGTTTTCCTTTCACTGTCAAACACTAAGATGAAATGACCTCATGCAATTGTTCTCAATCAAGAATCCAATATAATGCTAAAATGTTCAGAAATTGGTTCCAATATCCAAAAACCAATCATGAAAAAATACCCTTTTGTTTATATGTGACTGATAATCAATTTGATGTAAAGCTTCCTATGTTAATCAGACTTCAAGATCTGTGAGATTTAAGAAATTGGAAGAAAACTTCACATAAACAAAAGCACACCCTCGTTGTGATCAAACAAGAAACAAAAAAAAAACAAATTCAAACAGGAGGAAATGCTTGGAGAAAAGACCTCAAAGATCAAAATGAAAATAGTGAATAGATCTTTGAATTTCCTTACAACAACTTTCATTCAATCAGATAAGTGAGAAAGCAGTAGATCAACTCCAAATATCAGGGAAGAAGAGTGATTCAAAGAAAGGAAAATAGATATCAAAAATCCCAACCAAACATCATCAATCCTTAGAAATCAAGATGTTGGAGGCCAAACAAGGACACACTGAGATGGTAATGACTCTGAGCAGATGAATCAGCAAAAAACCACACTCAGAGAGGGATTCTCTAAAGAACTTTAAGCAGAAAAGACCAACGCTCTGGTGTCAAGGGTACCGGAGCGTTGCAACGCTCCATGGGAGCCTGCAAGGGAGTGTCAGAGCTCTGGTGGTAGAGGCAGGGGAGCGTTGGGCTCTCAAAACAAAAAAAATTGCCCAGAAATAAAAAAAAAAAAACTAAAACAAATCCAGAAATTCAATGTGTATAAGACGTATCCAAGAGCCAACAACGCATCTAAGAATCATAGAAACAACATTAATAATATCTAAAGGTGAGAAAAGGACAAAAACAAGACCAATGAAGGAAACCAAAAAATGAAAGCTTCGCTCCCCAGTGGAGTCGCCAATTTCTATTACAGGGAAATTCCCCTATGGAGAGGTGAATCCCCTCTTGGGCTCTAGACTCCTAAGACCAAGATAGAAAGGTGCTTACTTTGGTCACTGAAATCCTTTTAAACATAGCTAAGTCAATAAAATAGGGAAAATGAAGAAGAATGTACCTTTTTGTCGATATTTTTCCTTGCCCAGTCTAAGTTGAGCCTTGATCCCCAAGCTCTTCAACAAGTCCTGCAATCCAATAACAGCAAAGACAAAACAACTTCCTATTCTACCATGATTAATTAAAAACTAGATCTATATATCAAAGACAAGTTCACGTAGGCATACACAACCTTGAAATAAACATGCCAAGCACATGTATTAATGAGAACTAGATAGCAATACTTATAGACCTTTGATGAAGTTGCAACAACCTCTTCGAGCTCTCCTTGTCTAGCCCCTTGCTCAAGTAATCCACAATCAAAATGAATATGCTTTACTGATTATCTCTCTTATGAGATCATAAGTTTTATGCCTTCAATGTCCACTCCTTCCTTATGAGATCATAAGTTAGGTGTTTCTCCATTTTTCCATCCATTTCACCATGAGAAGGCCTCCTTATATAAGCTTGGAGAGACCCAAACACCTTAGAGATTCTTGGGATAGGTTGAGAATCCTTCTCCATCAGTTGTGGATATTCCCTAAGATCCATCCTTGACCTTAGATTCGAATCCAACCAACTCCATAGATGAGGGTGATTTTCCCCTAATTTTCCTCAACAACCCAAGACTTCCTCAAACAATCCAGTGCTCCCCCAGAATGGGGCACAGACCGTTGCAACTCTCCCTCAAAGGAGGTCAAGAAGCGTTGGCACTCCTTAACAGTGGGTAGGGGAGCACTACCCAAAATTTCCTTAAAAAATCCCAGCGCTCCCCCAGAAGGGTGCACAAAGTGTTGGAACGCTCCCCCAAAGAAGGGTAGGGAGCGCTGGCACTCCCTGACAGTGGGTAGGGGAGCGTTGGCCTTCAAAAATGACTTTTGAGTGGTTTTTTTTACGGTAAAATATTTGTACTCTTCATCAGATGATTTCTCCTTCTTAAACCAGTCTTTGAGGATGTCTTTGAAGTGTCCTTGTGATTTCGTTGGAGACATGACATGGGCAAGATGACTGTATGATGTCTGTGACACTTGCAACACTTATGGCTAAAAAGAAACACTTGCGACACTTGTAATGACGACAATAGGTCCTCTTTGAAGTGAGTAATTTTGATGTGTAACACTTAACCTAATTTAAAAGCTGAAGATTCGACTAAAGGAATTGGTGGTTGGAGGAATAAAAAGGAATTCCCGAGTAAGAAAGGGACTGTATTTGGTGGTTTAGAGAAAGAGTTCTCTCCAATTAAAACACAAAGTGCAAGGAAAATTGTAAAGGATAAGGGAATTAATGGAGACATATTTTTGCAGGTTTCAGAAGGTCCAAGGGAACTTAGAGCACATAAAACCCCGGCGAGAGGAAAAAAATGATAGTGATCTCACTAAATGCTAGAGGAGTTGGGGGTGCTCCAAAACTTTTAGCCCTTAAAATACTGTTTGATCTGGTAAAACCAGATATAGTTATGATTCAATAAACTATGGTCGACGGGAACAAGGAGAGGGAGGTGTTTTCAAATTATTTCCCTGTGTGGTAATTTTGTGCGGTGGATTCAAACGGTTTATCAGGGGGTCTAATATCTGCTTGGAATCCCCAAAAAGATAATTTTATTGATTTTATGACACTTGCAAGAATCTTATTAGATGGATTCGTAAAGCAGATCAATAAGAAATTGAAGCTGGTAAACTGTTACAGACCGTATGGTGATTGACAATTGTTCTGGAACAATGCACAAGGGGATGATATACTAAAGGAGTCTGATTTAATTTTGGGAGGAGACTTGAATTTCACAGTATCTGCAAGGGAAGTTTGGGGAGGTTCTTCTAGAAGTGATATGTTGGCTTCCTTATTTAATCTTATGTTACATGAAGATGGTTTAATTGATGTAGAACCAGTAAATCTATTTCCAACTTGGAGGAATGGAAGAGGAAAACACGATTTTTTTGCAAAAAGATTGGATCGTTTTTTAATCAGTGAAAAGTTGGCGGAATCGAGACTAAGGTATAGATCATAGGTGGTAAATGTCAAGTTATCAGATCATATGCCTGTGGTCTTTCAATTGGACCAAGAGAAAAAAAAAAAAAAAAGATCCCTTTTAAATTCAGTTCAGTTTGGTTAAAAGACCCTGATTTTGTATTACTAGTGCGTTCAAACTGGTATAAGCTTTTGGATTCATAGCTTTCTTCCCCAATGGATAAACTAGTTCAAAAGCTAAAATTTTTGAAATATTTGGTCATAAAATGGGAGAAAAAAAGGAAGTTAAAATTAAAAGAGGAATTAGTTCAGCTTGAGGTAGACTTGGATTTTATTTACTCTACTTTTCCTGGGGGTTTTGAGGGAGAAGATGATAGGAATCTGGTTGCAGACAAAGAGAAAAGGAAATTGGATTTGTTAAAGCTAGAGGAGGAGACTTGGAGACAAAAACAACAGTTAATTGGCTTCCTTATGGTAATAGAAATACAAAGTTCTTTCATGCCTATGCCAACTTTAGAAGACATGAAAATAATATTTGGGAAATTAGAAAGGAGGATGGTTATGTGGCTACTATTTAGAAGGAATTGGAACAGGAAGTTGTCTTATACTTTAAAAATATTTTCAAAGCTCAAGAGAATATTTCTATTGTTCATCAGTTGGAAGTTATTCAAGCTTATCCTAGACTCTTTTCTATTGAAGAGGGGAAGAGTATTGTTGCACCAGTTCTATTATCTAAGGTGTTGTCCACTTTGAAAGGTTTTGCAGTTTCAAAAAGCCCTGTGCTGGATGGCTAGATTGTTGAATTTTTCTTGGAAATTTTCAATCTTTTGGGTCCTGAACTGTTGGAAGTAGTGGGGGAATCCAGATTGAAGGGAAAGATTATTGGGGCTCTAAATGCTACCTTTGTATCTCTTATTCCAAAAAGTGATAAACGTGAATCCTTTGATGGATTTAGAACCATTTCACTGTGTAACTTGATGTATAAGGTTATTTAAAAAATCATTGCTTTTAGAATCAAATATTTTCTCTCAAAAGGTATCTCAAAGGAGCAATTTGGGTTCTTGGAGAATAGGCAGATTACCGATGCAATTGGAGTAGCTCAAGAGAATCTGCATAGTATCATGTAATGATCCCAAGCCAAATTTTTCGCTTGGAATCACTAACTACCACTGATTTGTTGATGTGCAGGTGTTTATTGCGTTATCTAGTTATTAAGTGCATTCATACAAGATTCATCCAACACATGAAGATCACATTACATTCAATATATAAAAGCACAAGCAAGGTATGACCTTTTATTATGAGCAATATGGAATCAATACAATAGATAGCCGATCTGGAATAATCCTCAGATGACTTGGAAGACAATAGATATGAGCTGCTACAAAATGCTCTGCCGATACAAAATAAGCCTTTGAAGGCTGAATAAGAAATGAAGATCACTACAAACAGATCTGACTGCCAAACTCTCTAGCTGAAGAGTGCCATGCTCCAATAGAAGACTGAAACCCTCAATAAATCAATCCAACTAATGGAAGACTCCAAATGAGTGCAAACTCGGCAAGGTGATAGATCGGGATGATGGGATCCCCCTCCTGAAATCTCAAGCTGAACGTCCAAGGAAAACTCCTCCAATTTTTGAACCTTCTGTTGAAGTTGTGCCCTCCTTGATGCATAAAACCCTAGGTGATTCGGCCCTGACAAGGAAAGCCTCCAAATGCCTTGAAACTCCCCAGGAATGTAGATCGGGTTATGTGAACCCTGTAGGAGAAGTTTCAGACTTAGATTCTAAGTGTAGCCTTCTAGATCTGAGTTTTTCTGAATCACAGGATGTCCCCTTTGCCTCCAAGATGTCCCAATCTGCAGAAAAATATATGATGATGATAACCCTCAAGAAAAACCCTCAAACTGATGGTCTTGCCCCTGCAAACAAAACCCAAGTGTCGGAATGGCCCCAGGCCCTCTGGATAAGCTGGATCAAACCTCCATCTAGATGATGGTGCTCCCTTGTTGGAATCACAAGAACAGTATGGCCTGCTATCTTCTGAAGCGCTAGATGGAGATAGGCTGAGAATAGAATGGTGTGGAGGAGTTTTTCATCCCCGAGACCAAGCTGCGGAACAAGGTGAGTGGATATTTCACCACTAAGTTGCTCACAAGGGTTTGTATAGAAAAACCCCCAAACTGAATTCTCAAGAGCAATAGCAAACACTAAGCCAAAACCATAATGAGTAATAGGTGCACCCCAACCTCTTACTTATACTTTTCCTTCTAATTCTCTGTTGAGTTAGGTTAACTCGCAGGGTTAACTTCTATTCTTATGTTGAGTTATCTTTTACTCCTTTTATCCTCTTTCTTTCTCAAGTCAACTTAAAAATATTACTTTAGTCTAGTTGACCTTTCCCCTTAGTGGGAGACTATGGCCTAGTGGGGACACCTAGACCACTACGTCTTCCAAACTTCTTCTTCAAGAGGTGGGGGACATTACAGTCTCCCCTGCTTGAAATTGTTTATCCTCAAGCAATTCCAAACCTACTTCTCGTACCATCTATTCATTCTCCCATGTGGCATCCTCAATGGGAAAGTATTTCCACCTGATTAGATACTCCTTAATGCTTCTCTTCCAGATATTCTTTTCTCGAACCTCCAATATGTCTTCCGGAATCAACACCAGCTGCCCTTCTTCATCCATGGGAGGTAGTATCTCAATGGGGTGGATGTGTTGGCCGATAGCCTTCTTTAGGCAAGATACATGGAAGACGTTGTGTATTTAGCTGCCTGATGGAAGCTCTAACTCATAAGCTACGACCCCTATCTTTCTGTTGATTCTGTAAGGCCCAAAGAAACATGGTTGTAGTTTTTATGCTCTGCTTCTTTTAATTGAAGCCTGCCGGTAAGGTTGGAACCTTAAATAAACTAAGTCACCAACCTCAAAAGTGCGCTCCACTCTGTGTTTTTCCGCCTGGACCTTCTGCTGGTTCTGTGCCCTCTGTAAATGATCCTTCAACTCCCAGAGAATGTCTTGGCTCTGTTGTACCCAATCCTACACCATTGGTGCCCTGTTGTACCCAAAGGAAATCTCCACAAAGGAAAGGCGATCATAGCTATATAAAGCTCTGAATGGTGTCATACCTATAGATACATGATGGGTGGTGTTGTAGCAATATTCTCCCAAGTGCAACCATCTGACCCATGTTTTTTGTTGTCCGGCTATGTAATTTCTGAGGTAGCCTTCCACCCATTTGTTGACTATTTCAGTCTGACCGTCCGTCTGAGGGTGATAGCTAGTACTATGGGTCAATGTCGTACCCACTAATCTGAACAACTCCTGCCAAAACGTACTCATGAATTTGTTGTCCCTGTCACTAATAATGGCCTTGGGTAGGCCGTGTAATATGAACACCTCTTTGAAAAATAACTCGGCCACCTGTGTTGTGTTGAAGTCTATGGCTATGGAAAAGAAGTGTGCAAACTTCGTCAATCTGTCTACTACTACGAAAATGCAATCTTTCCCCTGTGCTCTGGGCAAATCGGTGATGAAATCCATGGATATACTTTCTCACTTGTGCTCTGGAATGGGCAGGGGTTGCAACAGTCCTGCAGGGTGCGTGTGCTCATCCTTGTTTTCTTGGCATGTAGTTCACTCTTTGACATGCTTAATCACATCTTCCTTGAGGCCCTTCCATGCAAATCTCTCTCTCACCTACCTGTATGTCTTACCAATGCCTTGATGTCCTGCTACTGGTGATTTATGACATGCATGTAGTATCTTGGCTTTGAGAGTTGATCCAGGAACTAAGAAATTTTGGCCTTTGGAATAAATTAGGTCCTTCATGACTCTGAAGTTGTCATCTTGTATTTGTCCATCCAATAGTTGACAAACAAACTGATCCTTTGCATATTCCACTATCAAGTGATCCTTCCAGTCGACTGACATACCGGACAAGGGAAAAATGGATGGCCTCCTGGATAAGGCATCAACTACTGCATTGTTCTTCCCTTTGATGAATTCATTGTCAAAGTCGTAGGCCTATATTTTGCTTACCCATTTTGCTGTCTTTCGTTCAAATCCTTTTGCTCCAATAGATATTTAAGATTGTTATGGTATGATTTGACCACAAAACTTGCACCTACCAAATATTGCCTGAATTTGTCTAGTGCATGCATGATAGCCAACATTTCTTTGTCGTAAATGTTGTAAAGTAGTTTAGAACCCCTGAGTTTCTGGCTTTCATAGGCAAGGGGGTGCCTATTATGCATCAACACGGCCCCTATACCTTCCCCTGAGGCATCACACTCCAAGGTGAAGGGTAGGCCGAAATCTGGAAGAGCTAGAACTGGGCAGGTGCTCATGACCTCTTTCATTCTCTCCATCATGGCTTGGGCCTTTTCATTCCATTTGAAGGACCCTTTTTTGGTCAGGTCAGTCAAGGGTGCACACAGTTGAGAAAACCCTTTGACAAATTTCCTGTAGTATATGCATAGGCCCATGAATCCCCTTAGTTCTGTGAGTGTCTTAGGAGTAGGCCATTCCCTAATGGCTGTTATTTTCTCCTGGTGTACCTGTACCCCCTTTTCCCCTATGATGTGTCCCAAGTAGAGCACCTCTGTCATCCCAAACTCACACTTGGATTCCTTAGCGTAT
Source organism: Picea sitchensis (assembly GCA_010110895.2). Lineage (NCBI taxonomy): Eukaryota > Viridiplantae > Streptophyta > Pinopsida > Pinales > Pinaceae > Picea > Picea sitchensis. The sequence goes on along the minus strand of SNQJ01S0003908.1, from coordinate 184,709 downwards.
AGTGACTGTTCTTCCATGATTGACAGGATTTGGTCCACATGTTGAAGTTGTTCCTCCCATGTCTTGTTGTAAATGAGAAAGTCATCAAAGAATACTAACAAGTGTTTCCTTAGTTGTTTGTTGAACACATGGTTCATGCAAGACTGAAATGTGGCTGGGGCATTGGTTAGCCCAAAGGGCATTACCAAAAACTCATAATGGTCGTAGTGACACCTGAAGGCTGTTTTTGAGATGTCCTCCTCCCTCATCTTGATTTGATGGTAGCCTAGACGAAGGTCAATTTTTGTGAAATAGATAGCTCCATGCAGCTCATCCATCAACTCATCAATCCTGGGTATAGGGTACCTGTTTTTGATCATCTTTTTATTCAAAGCCCGGAAGTCAATGCACATTCTCATCATTCCATCCTTCTTCTTGACCAAGATTACTGAAGAAGCAAACGAGCTTGAACTCGGCCTGATGTGTCCCATGTCTAGAAGCTCTTTGATGGCCTTCTCTATATCGTCTTTATACTTATTGGGATGCCTATAGGGTGTGGTGATAACTTGTTTAGCCCCTGCTTCTAGCTCAATGATGTGCTCAAATCCCCTGTCTAGTGGCACACCTGGAGGAATTGGCCCAAACACCTTATGGTGCATGTCAAGGATCTTTTTAATATCTGGGGTGTAGTGTACCTTCCCTTTCTCATCCACACGTGTTGAGACCTTACATTCTGCTGCGTACACAATTTCTTCCCTCCTGAAGATGGCTTCCATCCTCTTGGCCATGACCACTCTGGCAGAGTTACCTGTCATGCCTCTAAGCACAACCTTTCGTCCTCCTTCCTCTACAAAGGACATTTCCATGGTCTTGTAATTGGTGGTGATAGGCCCTAAAGTGCTGAGCCACTGCACCCATAGGATGATGTTGGTGTCTGGAAGATCCATCACATAGACATCCTGAACTAGCTCATGCCTTCCCAAGGTGAGCTTCATACCTAGGATGTATCTGTCACAGGGAATAGTACTATCGCCTGCTACCTCCACTTTGAATCCTTCAAACTCTACTGTAGGTATGTGCCTCCTCTTCAGTAATGTTGCATCAATGAAATTGTGGGAAGCTCCTCCTTCAATCAGAACCAAAACTCTCTGTCCCTGCAAGACCCCTCTTATCCTGAAGGTGTTGAATTTGGGTACCCCGCTGATAGATGCCAAGGTGGCCTTCTCTCCAGCCACACTGTCTAGTTCTGGAACCTCCTCTTCTACTGTCTCTGAAGTTTTGGCCTCAATGTTCTGTATCTGACCATAATATTCCTCCTCTTCATTGTCCAAGGTAACCTCTATATAGTGTACCTAGCCACATCCCATGCACTTATGTGATGGATTCCATGGTTCCTTGCAAGTGAAGTAGAGTTGCTTCCTCCTCAGTTCCCTCCTGGTGTTGTCATCTATCCTGCTACGACCCCTATCAAAACTTTTAGGGTCACGTCCTCCCTGATTCATTGGAGGTCTTTGGTCTCTTCCTCCACTGTTAAGAGGTGGTCTGGGTATGAATTTAGGCTTAGCAACTGGACCCAAATCCCTCGTCTTCCAAATGGCCTCATGTAGGTTGTTGGGATTGAAGGCCTTTACCCAACCCTTCAAGGGATTCATCAACCCTTCTATGAAAAGAATCATGAGCCTGGTCGAGGACATATCTTGTACCATAACTGCCAACCTCTGAAATTCATCAATATATACTTCAACCATACCTGCTTGCTTGAGTTGGGTGAGCTCCTGGAAATGTAGCTCAGGATCTCCTTGATCAAATATATTAATGAGCCTCTGAGTGAATTCTCTATAGGACACAATCTGATTGTGGCCGAGTGTGGTGAGTCCATGATACCACCAGTCATGAGCCTTGCCATCCAAGTACATAGTGGCAAACTTGATGGCCTCCATCTCCCTCATGGGGTTGAGCTGTAAGTAGGTATCCAACTTTTGTACCCAAGACTGTGCTGTCATCTTGGCCGTACCATCAAAGTATGGAATCTCTATTTTCCCTGCTCTACGTTCAAACTCAAAACTACCCCTGTGGTTCGTCCTAGGTTGATTTCTGGACCTGAGTTGGCAATACTGATCTAGGGACATCTGTCTTTGGACCCTCATATCCAAACTGTAGTACTCCTTGCCATTTGTTCCACAAAGTCTTCAACCTGTTCCTGTTGCCCTTGCTCATCTATGAATGTGGGCATGTAAGGTCTAGGGTTAGCTATGCTACCTGAATGTCGGCCAAGATGTTCATCTGTGAACGTAGGCATGTATCGCCTTTGATTGAAACTGCTACCCATATGACCCTGGGCCATGTCTCCTTCCAGACTTCCTTCGGATTTGGGGGCTTTCTCCAGATTATATCTGATCTCCTCATGGACTCCATCAGATCCACTAGCCTCCTTATTCCCATACGTATCAGGGTTCTTCCCTTGATGGGTCACTTTCATCAGAAGTTCATTTAGCTTGGATTGATTCTTGTTCATTATCTGTAGGTTCTCGTCAACCCTCTTCAAAGTTTCAGAGAGTTCGGCCTATCCCCTTCTACTGGTTTCATGGTACTCGCCCAAGTGTTGGACTGATGTGCTTTCCGTGCGGTTGACGGATTGCTGGAACCTTTCAAACTCGGCTACTATGAGAGCCAAGCCTAGAGGCTCATGGTCATCCCCTGACCCTTCCATTTGGGCCTCTGTTTCACTGCTCGGTTTCTTCCTCTGACCCATAAAAATACCATTGTACCTTTGCATGTGCCGATCCTTCCACAGGTTTAGAGGATCGAAGCTCTGATACCACTGTAATGATCCCAAGCCAAAATTTTCACTTGGAATCACTAACTACCACTAATTTGTTGATGTGCAAGTGTTTATTGAGTTATCCAGTTATTAAGTGCATTCATACAAGATTCATCCAACACATGAAGATCACATTACATTCAAGATATAAAAGCACAAGGAAGGTCTGACCTTTTATTATGAGCAATATGGAACCAATACAATAGATAACCGATCTGGAATAATCCTCAGATGGCTCGTGTAACAACCCTGCTTAAATAGATGTATAGGGATTATTAATTATAATTAATTATCCTAATATGGTTTTAATTAAATATTGATTAGCATTAATAATATTAATTAATTAATTAATTGTTTATAACTTTTGATTAATTAATTAATTACATATCACATTCATTGACATGGGTAATAAGTTAAAGGGGTTAATAATTTAATTTATTAAAAACTTACGTATACAGAGGGGATAAGAAACATTAAAAAAAAGGATAAGACATTAAATAAGAGGATAAGATAATGAATATAGGGATAAGGAAATTAATGAGGAGGAAAGAGTCGGTGAAGGAGGGATATGACAAGAGGAGTCTTACGGGAAGGGGGATCATCATTTTGGGGAGGAAGCATTTTGGAGGGGGACGAGAGTTCTAGTTTCTTTGCTTGGAATTTCTGGTTCTATGGTGGAGTTTTGCAGTCTTTGAGTATCATTACCGGGGGCACCGGGTTGCTAGGGGTTTTGGGCACGGGGGCCAGGATTCCTTTCGGTTTCCTGGAGCTAGGGAGCTGGACATGCTGCTCATAGCTGGCTGGGAGGTTAGTCGGTTTGGGCAGAGTTGGTCAGTGCATCGGGCAACAACAAGGCAACATCAAGGCAACAGGGAAGGGACAATCATATCGGCAGAAATTAGCATCAGAAGCAGGTAATTTGTTTATGAAATTGCTAAGTTATTTTTATGCTGTAGTTAAATGTTAAATGTTAAATTCTGCTGAAATTTTATATGCTTATTTGACGCTAATGAATTATTTACGCACTCAGAAATTCTATGTTAGAAATGTTATGCGTAGTTGTAAGGATTTTACTAGGCTTGTTGATTTTTGGCCACTACACATTGTATCAGAGCCTCATTCACAATCTGGAGCCTCAAGGGCCAAGCTCCAGCTCGACCTAACCTGCAAGTCAAACACAATTTTTTTTAACACATATCTATTGCACATTAAAAATGTAAAAGGCATAATAATGTACTAATTGAAGTATTAAATAAATTTAAACACTTGTTTCAAATAAACAAATTGAAGTATTAAATAAATTTAAACACTTGTTTCAAATAAACAACCCATGTATGTATATATATATATATATATAGTTATATATATATATATATATATATATATATATATATATATATATATATATTCTACTGTGAATTTCTAAAACGTTTATAAATTGCTCATTTCAAGTACTATATATGTGCATTTAATATATATATATATATATATATATATATATATATATATATATATATATATATATATAATCATTTGGGTGTGATCAAATCAAAGTTACCTTGAAAGCATTCAAGAGGGGGATTGATCCCCATGACTCCCCTGCCTCCTCGACATTACCACAAGCTTTATACAACAAAAACAATTTTTTTAATGACAAAAATAGGCAACTTGTAAAAATGAAAACATGGTAATTTGAGTTACATGCTTGATTGAGGCCCCAATTTACTATTTTCATGTACTGGTTGTTAACATGTCATTGCTTTTGGCTCCTATATCCTCATTAGCGATAGCTTCAAAAGAAAACTGCAGTTTCTGAATCGATTAAGCAAAAACAAAGAAGATGTCTTCTCCAAATTTAATCCGATGGAACATAAAACTATATAGATAACAATATAAATAAATATCTATGAAAGATATATATTTAAACAATAAATAAATAAATAAATATCATAATAAACGATTTTTTTTTATGCGTGTGAATAATAAAATAAATAACAATCTTACCTAATCGATTATATTCACAGAGACAAAGTCCATTGAAAAGAAAAAGTAAATAAAAGAGGAAAGTGTGCACAGTGTTTGGTAAACACGAAAAGAGATGCAAGAGATGAAGGAGCATCACAGTTCTATGCATGCCCAAGAACCAAGTCTCCACGCATCTTAATGAATGAACCAATAACCTAACCCACCCAATGTCAAATGCACAACAACATTAATAGAAAGTCCACAGTCTTCAAAAACTGTTTGATTAAATATTTTATTTGTATCCTTTGCATATTCAGTATCTAAAATTCTAGCAAGAAGCAATGCAATTGTCTCCAATGCGCTTAGTAAATTCACTGTCTTCTATCATGTGAACCCATAGCCTCGAGCTCATCCAAAATCCTCTTCACTCCCATAGGCACAATCGCCAGTTCAACCATGGTCGAGGAGGGCACAGAACACACAGCAACTAGTACAACAACGTTCATCAGAGAGGGATATAAACATATATATATATATAAAGATAAAAAAAATTGTAAAGTGAAAAAATAGCTGCTAACAAAGCAACAACAGAGCCTGTTCAACTGACTAGACAACGCATGGGCAATATTTAGTAAAAGCCCCATGAGACACCAGCCAGGGGATCTACCCCTGATTAACTATAGTGATGAAGAAACGAGAGTGTATTTCCCTTGGTGTCCAAACGCAGTGAAAATCTCCAACTAAGAGTAATTGCGGAACTTCTGACCTGCAACCGCATTCAATTTAGTAGTTGGAGAAGAGGTTGTACGACCAACCACTTCCAATTCACTAAAGGTATTGAATCCTTAATTCCACTTTGATCTCATTGGTATTCACTTCTTAGAGTTATTTCCTCTAAAAATGCCCAAAAATGAAATCTAGCTCCCTGAATACATTCAAAACTCCTCAATACCCATCATCAAAGATTGTTGAAAAGCCTAAAATTGTTTGTAACAGTCAAATTTGAGGATTGGGTAGCATTTCAAACTCCAACCCTACCAGAGAATAAATATCATGAACCTGCAGAGAGAAACATATTTATGCACCAAAAAAGTAATCGTAGCAAAACTAAACCCGGACAAACACGGAAGATCCGTGTGGAACACCCACCCGGAAGAGGACAACAACGGCTACCTTCCATGTTTATTTTGACCATAATACTTAAGTAACCGGACTATACTTCACTTGTGTCCAAACGCAGTCAAAATCTGTACTTCCCTTGGGGTCAAAACGCAGTCAAAATCTCCAACGAAGGGTAACTGCGAGAATTTTGACTTGCATGTAATAGCCGAAGAAAAGGTTGTCTGACCAACCACTCGATTTAGCACAAAGATGCATGGAGGAGGAGCCGCTGGGAAAGGTAAACGATTCTAGGCAACTCACCACAACTCCACGCACATAAAGCATCAAGCCCACCACCGCTTGCCACCGGAAGAAGAGAATATTTAGCTGATCTTTATGAGAGAAATACATTGGAGGTTATCTCTGAGAGGGATGAGCACTTGCAACCTTATATTTACCACCAACCATATGTGAATCCATCAAACCTAATAACGTATCACGCGGCAAAGTAATCATGGTGTTGAGACCACTACAAAGTTCGTGGAAGAGGGAAAATGTTCCCTCGCAAGCGTCGGGTTGGAATCGGAGCGCGACGCCACGCGACCAAGCATGAATGGGCAAACCACCGCACGCGTCGAAAGGTGGCAAGCCAACGTGTACAATGCCGTAAACCAACCACCGACCATGAGGAGGAAGCCATGAGAGAAGGCCATGGCAGTCAACCGGGTAACCAGAGACCTCACAAGAAGAAACAATGAGGAAAAGAGGAAATAGGGTTACGAAGAAAAAGGTTAGGGTTAAAAGGAAGGTAACGAGGGAAGTACGCACGTGGAATCCATGCGCCTGCATTGTTTTTAAATTATTTTATTTTAAATTTTAATTTTTTTTAAATTATGTAAAATATAATAATTTAAATGCTTTTTTATTTGAAATATGTCAAAAAAAAAAAAAAAAAAAAAAATTAGGTTAATTTAAAGTTAATTAAGTTAATTATCTTTAAAAATTATTAAAATATTTAATTAAATTAATTGTATATTTAGTGTAAAGTAAACTAAATTAAAGTTAATTAAATAGGGGTCCATGGTTTTGAACCCAAGACCACCCACCAAGCGCATTTTAAGAAGAGCAATAACACCACCGCACCACACATATCACTTTTAAAAAAAATTCACATATAAATAGTCTAATTATCAATAGTAGAAAAGTACTAGCCTAAAGAATAATCTTCGATTATCCAAACGCCAAGCTCACGAGACCATGCATTACGCACAACTCATTGAGCCAAGCGCTAAGTCCCTCCACCCCATTCCACTAGTCAAAGTCAAACACTAAGCTTCAATGCATCACTTCAGGATCACTACATCATACGAACACAAGTAAGGAAGCAATTATAAATCACATCAGCATTAAGCGCTGCTTCATGCCACCCCATAACTTTAAAGATCTCCTCGCGACCCTCGGCAATTACCGAGACACGCAATTCAATGTTTATGTACAATGCGCCAAGGAAGGCTCATGAGTCAAGTGTCGAAGGATAATTAGTTGTAAGGAAAATTAGCGACTCGATCAGGATTGCGGGAAGGAGGCGACATACGTACTAGGAGAGTAAGCAAGAAGAATTGGCGAGTATGGTGCAAAGCTAGCCGTGAAGCTTGGGCAATGGAACCAATATTTTTCTTAGGTGAAGAAGCACATGCACGCCAACCTTAATCCTAACCTAAATCCAATCCCCTAAAGAGAGTAATGCTTGTTTACAAACAAGTAAAAAAAAACTTACCAACCCCGCTTCTAGCCTGAGTAGCACCAATGTGAAAACGTGCCCTGGAACTCACCCCCACAACTTTGGTGGATGCCACGAATGGTTTAAATATTCGGCGGAGTTGAGGTAGGAGCCGCCGTCAGCTAATCAACAACACCACCACCACCATCACCAACTGACTCTATAATTTAATTCGCTGGAGGCCATTAATGAGACTTTAAAGGCTGTACATACACCGCTAGGACCGGAACCCCCACCGCCCGGAACGGGTAATCCGTATGTCATGATTCAGGGGAGTGACCTCCGACCAAGACATCAATGCGATAATTGCGTAAGATCAAACCTCGAGTTTTCCAGGGGTCGCGCCATTGAACGCATGGAAGCATGGTTGGAAGACATGACAGGTTTTCCTTAAGGGACTATGCATCCAACTCAAAGGCGAAGATCGCGATTTTCGGTTAAGAGACAATGCCTTGAATTGGTGGGGAAACCCGAAAGACAACTGCACCTTACCCAGACACAGTATCTGAACTCTTCGAGGAGAGGTTCCGCAGGAAATATCTACCAACATACTAAAAGGAACAACAGGTAGGGGAATTACATGCCTTAGTACGTAAGAAAAAAAAATGTAGAAGAATATGAGATCAGATTTATGGAATTGGTCAGCCATGTATCGTATATGGATAATGATCAATGACAGGCAGAGCACTTCGCCTATGGATTGAACCCTAGATAAGAGCTATGGTGAGGATATGGAAACCGTCTTCAAAGAAGAAGCAGTGGAAAATGTGCTTTATGCGAGGAACACATGAACTTAACCTGGCAAAGTCCCACATTTTCGCATTGCTCTGGATTCGTAGGAAGGGCCCCAAGGAAATTTCCCGAGGAGGGCTCCAGCCGTTTTCATATGGTAACGAAATGCCATTCAAGGACGTTAGTCGCAGTGGATTTCAATGATACTGAAAAGATCTCATTCATCACCAACGCATTTGCATAAAGTCCATGACCATCTCGTGGAATAACTAGTAGGGCGTGGGTTCCGGAAGCTGAACTCATTTCAAAGACACATAACAGTCCACAGTTCAATCTCGGTTACCTCGCTAGTGCTGGAGGACCCCATTACCAACGCGAATGCCCAGAGTTACAATCAGTCTGTGTATTGTGGGAAGGAAAGGCAACCATGGGGGTATGGCAGCTCACCGATTTATGTACCGGGTTAATAACGCTTCAAATTAAACATCAATCCAACGCAGGAGTCATTAGGCACGCAATCATACCAACGCTATGATTTTATTTCCTTTGATTTGGTGCTACAGATAGTTTCATTTCACAATTTTCATTAGAAAAGAGTGGGCTATTAGCCTATGAGCATGATGACTTAAACAAGTTGAGATGGCTTCGGGGAAAACAAGTTGTAGGACCAAGCGTGGATAATTGCATATAGACCCGGAGGTACTACCAAGTTGAAGGCATACCGCCAACGCCTCTTGGGGCATATGACCCAATCATTGGAATGTATTGGTTTAGGTAGGCTCACTAAGATTTGGTAGATTGTTTCGCTAATAGGGTGCTTTGTGTCGACGACGAAGGAAGGCCAACAGAGATCCGTGAAAAATGTAAGAAAAAGTGTCATTACGCTTTATATCAACTATGAAGGTTGCCGATGCTTGAGACAAGGTGTCGATTATAAGGTAGTAGCCAGCTGGAATGAAAGGAAGGGACCTCATTGGATCAATACCCGCATCACAGAATTGGCTGATGTTTTTCGAATGAGTTACTAGGGTTACATCCTAAGAGGGAGCTTGATTTACTATTGAGCTAAAACCCGTGCGTAACCAATTTCAAGACTCGATCGGATGAAAGCAATCCGAACTTTGTGAATTGCAAATGTAGTTGAGAGAGTTACTAGACTTAGGGATAACAAGGCCCAAAGGTTCTCACCCAAGCACTCAAGAATTTTGTAAAGAAGAAGGATGATCCCACGACTATGTATAGACTCATGTGGACTCTAAACTGCACATGCTGGAAAAATAGGTACCCAATGCCACTTATAGATGACCTCTTATCAGATGAAAGGAGTAACAATATTCTCAAAGATCGATTTACAAGCACTGCAACACGCTAAGGATTAGAAGGTGATATCCCAAAACTACATTTCAACCTTCGGGTTTGGAACAACAGTCATCGCCGCACTGATCACCTCAATGCGCTAACCATATTCATGAGCCTCATGAACGGCGATTTCGGAAGTACTTAGGACCGTTTTAAGTCTTTCTAGATGAGACCCTGTTCAAGAAATGAAAGAGAATACGAGACCACCTCACGAAGTAGTGTTGGTTCACCAAGATGTTCTAAATTGTATAATTGTCAAAGTGTCTTCTTCTGTAAAGAGATCCACCATTTAGGCCTACTTCCTACAATCTTGAAATCCGTGAAAGGTATGCCACATGAGTGGCTGAAGGGTTCTAAAATACCCCATTGAGGTGAGAAGCTCACAACAGCGTGTTATTATTGGAGATTTGTGGAGGATTCTCCAAAATAGCGAAACTCATCACCCTAGGAAGCACATATGTTAGGTATGAATGGACGTAAGAGTGCATAGTCCATTCATTGAGCTTAAGAGGTTACTAACTAGTGCACCAATTCCCCGAAAGTGTCTATCATGGAAAAAAGACTCGCACAAATGCATGTATGTCTCGAAGCAAGGGTTGGGGGTTTTGCTAATGCAGGATGGAGGAGGATAGCTTCGGCAAGGCCATAGCGGAAGAAACACTTAATGCATACACAACCTAGCATTTTGAGCAGCCAGATGGGGCTCTCAAACTTTGAGCACTATTCAGGGCTGCAACTTGAGCTCAAACGACCATCAAAGCTTAAAACATTTCTCTCACTCAAAGGGATCTGAATGCTAGGGGAGCGCTATATGGAGTTGCACATCATGGAAAGGAAAATGTGTCGCATGTGTCTGAGTAGGAGACCACCATCTTGGTCCTGGACTATGAGGGAACGTGTGTTAACACAAACCCAAGGAGACAGTTGGTATTTAAGCATTTCAAACCAAAGGAAAGGACCAGTGAAGGAAGGATATAGTCCGAAGCTGTGCATTAACTATTAAGATACCGAGGAATGATGTACATCCATTAAGGTGGGGATATTCTAAGCATAATATTGAAGGAAGCCTATAGAGCACTTTTTTGTGTGCATCTGGGTGTGAAGAGGATGTACGCAGACATGGGGAAGTTTTTCTTCTGGGTAGGTATGAAGCGCAATATAGTCCATTTCATCGCCAGTTCCTAGAGTGTCAACAAGTGAAAGTTTCCAATTCATCATCACCGTGATAGGCCTCCTACAACCGTATGATGTTCCTATGTTTAAGTGGGAAGTCATTTCTATGATTTTGTTGTGGGGTTTCCACACACATCTCATAGACACAATGCCATTCTGGATGATGGTGTTAAACTAAGCGAGTGCTCGCATTTTATTCCGTTATAATTTATCATGTCACCGATGTGGAACGGTTTGTAAGCCAGGTTATCCGTTTGCGGCTGGGATACCTAAGAATATCTGCAGATAGGGACTCTAGTTTCACTTCTAGTTTTTGGACAATTTTGCAGTCAGTGCTAGGGACTCAATTGAACTTAAGCACAACTTCTCACCCTGAAACAGATGGGAAACCGAGAGCAACCAAGTCATGGAAGACATTACGTTTAGGAATGCACGGACAACAAACCTGGAGGAAGTTCTACCTTGGTAGAGTTTTCCACAATAGTCAGCTTTCATAGCTCCATCGAATGCCAATCTCTACTAAGCTTTAGAAATAGCGTCACGGTAAACGCCGCTGAGTTGGGATAGACTAGAAGACCAAGTAACGCTAAAATGAATTGATTCATGAGAGATGGAGGAAGAGTGATTCCGTGACAGCGAGACCAAAGGAAGCTACTGTGGATAGTAAAAGTTATTATGTGGATGCACACATGACCGACCAAAAATATGAAGTGGGGGACCAAGTTTCATCCATATCAAATTAATAAGAGTAAATTACAAGGTTCTGAAGGGGAAAAAGTTGTCACCTCGCTTTATAGGACCGCCTGTGAATCCTAAGAGGAAAATGTAGATCCATTGTCTATCACCACCGCCACCAATTTGCATAAACTCATAATGTATTCCATGTATCTTTTTACATCATTATGGCAATATTTGTCCTATAAACTGAATTGGAAGGAATTGCTAGTATCGGACGGGGAACCCTCATGGTAGAACCATTACCATTGGTTGATCAGAGTCCCGACAAATACCGTGAACCGGTCTGGTAGACCAAGTTAAGGTCCAAGGGGACAACATTATAGTCCATGATCCGCTACTTGGGAAGATGTCGAGACACTACGCAGACTATCCCCCACTTTTTGACCACCTCGAGTCATGGGCTTCTCGAAGGTTAAGTGTATGTAACACCACCTTGACTTAGACGCATTGTGATTACCTCCAAGCCTATACTTTTTTTATTCACAGTGAAACTTTAAGATGAATGAACATTTATGAATGTTTAAATGTTTTTTTTTTTTTTTTTTTTTTTTATATTTTGTGAATGTAAATTTTACAAATGCTTGGGTAAATGTTATTGATCATGACGTATTTGATGCGACATATTGTGAGAATGTGAATTTAATGAATCGCTTAAATGCTAATAGAATTACGCCGGATATGATGGAAATCTGATTTGGTAAAATTATAACTTAAGGAATGGGAGCTGAAATTGAATTATGGGATATTAGAGATCTATTTCTAATTGGAAAACTTTGGACAAGTTGTCGTCGATATATGGATACCAAATTGAAATGATGATTGTATGCAATTGCATGATGACAATGCATATAAATGTATCGCCAGGTTACGACTAACTGCAGGTTATGGGCTGCGAAATAGCCGTGGAATAATAATGATGGAAGTGGACATCATGACCACTAGCCGAGAAACACAATGGTACCTAATATCGCGCGAAATTATATTGGTTGGATGCATTTCTATGATATGTGGACCAAGGCAGGATTTCAGGTGATGAGATCGCTTCAAAACCGAATAAACGATGACAAACCCCCAAAGAACACGGTGGTACATCAGATATTCCATTGTAGGTAGTGGACCAAGTTATGATTAGGAGGGTGAGGCATTTCCCACCTGTGGTACTCGAAACCCCAAGTCATGGGAGGACGGTGTTAGTCTTCACGCCCCAAGACGGTGATGATGATTGTCGGGCCATTCACCGCTAGGGAAGTTAATCGAGATAGACACTTCCGGCTACTCGTTCTATTTGAGTTAGGTCAATATAGTTGACACTCCAAGATAGTCTAGCGAGGGAAGGCTAGGAATGGAGATGGAAGCAAGTTAGGGAGCAAGGATGAGCAGTCAGAAGCTGAGAAAGTATGAGATTTGTCTTATGGTGGAAAAAAAAAAAAAAAAATAAAAGAAAAATGTGTATATATGAATATTCATAATTTTGTGACTAAACCATTTGTCTAAATAAAATTGTTGGAACAGATAATTGTAATTAAAAGGATTCTCAAACAATTGATTGGTTGCCGTCCCTTATAAAAGCATCTGTCTCAGATTGGATGACTACATAAATTACTAAAGGGTGATAGTTATTTATCATTAGTACATGCACGAGACTTGTATGTACTAGCTACACATGCATTTCTTGTACATGGACACTAGTATGTATGAAAGTCTTGACCTCTATTTCTACTAATAATGCCGTTAATTGTTATGAAATGTAACCATGTTTTTCCTAAAATATTCAAACTGGACTAAGTTCTCAAGTATCGGTTAATTGTTATGAATGTGTGAACCATGCTTCTTTTCCTTTGTACCATGAGATACCTTAACTTCGGGACGAAGTTTCCTGAAGGGTGGGTGTATGTAACAACCTTGCTTAAATAGATGTATAGGGATTATTAATTATAATTAATTTGATAATTAATTGTCCTAATATGGTTTGTATTAAATATTGATTAACATTAATAATATTAATTAAATATTTATTTATTAATTAATTGTTTATAACTTTTGATTAATTAATTAATTAATTACATATCACATTCAATGACATGGGTAATAAGTTAAAGGGGTTAATACTTTAATTTATTAAAAACTTACGTATACGGAGGGGATAAGAAACATTAAAAAAAAAAGGATAAGACATTAAATAAGAGGATAAGATAATGAATATAGGGATAAGAAAGTTAATGAGGAGGAAAGAGTCGGTGAAGGAGGGATATGACAGGAGGAGTCTTATGGGAAGGGGGATCATCATTTTGGGGAGGAAGCATTTTGGAGGGGGGCGAGAGTTCTGATTTCTTTGCTTGGATTTTCTGGTTCTATGGTGGAGTTCTGCAGTCTTTGAGTATCATTACCGGGGGCACCGGGTTGCTAGGGGTTCTGGGCATGGGGGCCAGGATTCCTTTCGGTTTCCTAGAGATAGGGCACCGGACATGCTGCTCCTAGCTGGCTGGGAGGTTAGTCGGTTTGGGCAGAGTTGGTCAGTGCATCAGGCAACATCAAGGAAACAACAAGGCAGCAGGGAAGGGACAATCATATTGGCAGAAATTAGCATCAGAAGCAGGTAATTTGTTTATGAAATTGCTAAGTTATTTTTATGCTGTAGTTAAATGTTAAATGTTAAATTCTGCTGAAATTTTATATGGTTATTTGAAGCTAATGAATTATTTATGCACTCAGAAATTCTATGTTAGAAATGTTATGTGTAGTTGTAAGGATTTTACTAGGCTTGTTGATTTTTGGCCACTACAGCTTGGAAGACAATAGATATGAGCTGATACAAAATGCTCCGCCGATACAAAATAAACCTCCGAAGGCTGAATAAGAAATGAAGATCACTACAAACAGATATAACTACCAAACCCTCTACCTGAAGAGTGTCACGCTCCAATAGAAGACTAAAACCCTCAATAAATCGATCCAATTGATGGAAGACTCCAAATGAGTCCAAACTCGGCAAGGTGATAGATCGGGATGATGGGATCCCCCTCCTAAAATCTCAAGCTGAACGTCCAAGGCAAACTCCTCCAATTTCTAAACCTTTAACTTATTACTCCTTGATGCCTGAAACCCTAGGTGATTCAGCCCTGACAAGGAAAGCCTCCAAATGCCCTGAAACTCCCCAGGAATGTAGATCGGGTTATGTGAACCCTGTAGGAGAAGTTTCAGACTCAGATTCTAAGTGTAGCCTTCTAGATCTGAGTTTTTTTGAATCACAGGACATCCCCTTTGCCTCCAAGACGTCCCAATCTATAGACAAATATACGATGATGATAACCCTCCAGAAAAACCCTCAAACTAATGGTCTTGCCCCTGCAAACAAAACCCAAGTGTCGGAATGGCCCTAGGCCCTCTGGATAAGCTGGATCGAACCTCCCTCTAGATGATGGTGCGCCCTTGTTGGAATCACAAGAACAATATGACTTGCTATCTTTTGAAGCGCTAGATGGAGATGGGCTGAGAATAGAATGGTGTGGAAGAGTCTTTCATCCCCGAGACCAAGATGCGGAACAAGGTGAGTGGATATTTCACCATTGAGTTGCTCACAAGGGTTTATACAACAAAACCCCCAAACTGAATGCTTAAGAGCAATAGCAAACACTAAGCCAAAACCAGAATGAGTAATAGGTGCGCCCCAGCCTCTTACTTATACTTTTCCTTCTAATTCTCTGTTGAGTTAGGTTAACTTCTAGGGTTAACTTCTATTCTTCTGTTGAGTTATCTTTTACTCCTTTTATCCTCTTTCTTTCTCAAGTCAACTTAAAAATATAACTTTAGTCTAGTTGACCTTTCCCCTCAGTGTGAGACTATGGCCTAGTGGGGACACCTAGACCACTATGTCTTCCAAACCTCTTCTTCAAGAGGTGGGGGACATTACATATCAAGATAAAGAAATCAAAAGCACTGGTTTTAAAACTAGACATGATGAAAGCTTATGTTAGGGTAGATTGGATTTTTTTAAGACTAGTCCTTCTATAGATTGGTCTCAGTTTGGAAGCTACTGATTGGATTATGGGGTGTGTCAGGTCAACAAATTATTCTATGCTAATTAATGGCAACTCCCCTGGGTTCTTTTGGAGATCTAGAGGTTTGAGGCAATGATGTCCTCTTTCTCCTTTGTTGTTTTTAATTATAGTCGAAGGTCTTAGTAGAATTCTCTTGAATCTTGTTGAAGAAGGAAAAGTTGAAGGAGTCTCGGTAGCAAATGGAGTTAGAATTACTCAACTACTTTTTGTATATGATATTACTCTATTTGGAAAAGGATCTTTGACACATGGAAAACTTTAAAGGATGCTCTTGATTTGTTTTTCAATGCTACTGGAATGACCTTTAGTTCTCATAAGTCTCAATTTCTGGAAGCAGGATGGTCTAGGGAGGAGTTATCACTTTTGAAAGAAATCTTACCCTATGAGGTAAAACCTTTAGATGATGGATTTAAATATTTTGGGTTCTTTCTTAAACCAAATTGTTACCTTATAATTGATTGGAGGTGGTTGCTTATAAAAGTGGAGAAAAAAAATCCCAAATTGGTGTCATAGATGGCTCACCTTAGGGGGCGGGTTTATAATTGTAAAATCAGTACTGGAAAGCATTTATGTGTACTGGTTTTCTATGGCTAAGATTCCCAAAAGTATTTTAAACAGAATCAGAAGGAGGATGTTCATTTTTTTAAGAAAGTATTCATCTGGGAAATTGGAATAGGATTGCAAAGCCTAAGAAGAATGGAGGGTGGGGTTTTTAAAATATTTTTTGTTTTGGCAAAGCTTTGGCAGCAAAGAGTTTGTGGAGGACTTTTTTAGGCTCCGGTCTATGGCATGAAGTGATTCTCAAAACATATCTAAAAATATTTTCTGTTGTTGAGTGGTTTAGGAAAGGGACACTGAATGTGAAAGGAATGTCAACTTGTTGGAGAGCTATTACTTCTTCTTTGCCTCTTATCAATGACTGGATAGCCTGGAAGCCTGGAAATGGAGGGGATATTTGGGTCAGTTTGGATCCTCTAATAGGATCTCAATTTTACTATAAACTATCCGAGAGTTTGGTTTCCACTCTTCACTCAAAAGGTATTTTTAGTCTGGCTCAGGTAGCTTTTAATGATACAGGTTCTGTACATGGTTTTAATTGGAAAAATGCAAAAATGCTTGATCTTAATGGGGATCAAAAGTTGGAATTAGAGAGTTATGTGAGGGGACTGAAACACTTTGGGTTTGTTTTATTTGATGAAAGTGATTCTATTGTTTGGTCTTGGGACAGTAAAGAAGGGAAAGTTTCAACAAAACATGCTTATTAGGTTCAATTTTTAGATGATAATGATGATGGTTTAGAGGACTAGTTGATTGATATTTGGAACTAGCAGATTCCTTTGAAATTAAATTATTTTGTTGGCTGATGATAGAAAATATAATTTTAACTTGGGATAACTTGTTAAAAAGAGGCTTTTCTGGTCCTAGTAGATGTTTTCTGTGTGGCGAGGGGGAGGAAACAATAAATCATTTAATGGTTTATTGTCCTTTCACGAAAGTATTTTGGAAATATCTCTTAAATGTTCTTAAGTTTAAGAGATTTTGGGAATGTGGACAACTTAGAGAATGCTTCCAGGATTGGAATACGGTGAAGGATCATTGGATGTAATCACCTTGTTTTATCTGTTGGGAAGTTTGGAGACAAAGAAATATGATTATTTTTTAAAATCAAAATTTGTCTCTTCTTAGGGTGTGTAATCTAGTTTTACGAGATTTGGGTGAGTTCATTAAAGTTCATTATGTCCAATCTCAAAGATTAGAACATCCTCCCTTGATGGAAGGGAATATGGTTGTTGGTTTTTTTTATGGTGCTTCACACAATGGAGGAGAAAAATGTGGTGCAATTGCTTTACTAAAATGTCCAGTACAAGTGTTTACAACATTAAATTGAACTATGGAACTAGAACTAATACAAGAGGGGAACTCTTGGCCCTATGGAGTATCTTTTTTTTTGTTCTTCATAAACATGTTTCTTGCTTACAACTGATTGGAGACTCTAAAGTAATAGTTAACTAGTTTTCCTTTAAAATAACTTGCAGGGGACTACATTACAACCATGGATGACTAGAATTCGATAGTTGAGTGAAAGTTTCCAGATATTAAAAATCCAACATATTTACAGGGAATTGAATCAGGAGGTTGATCAGCGTTCAAAGCAAGCTTTGCTTATGGATGAAGGTAGTTTATATTATGTCAGAGGGATGAGAAATCAGGTAGATGCTTTTGAAAGACTGTCTGAATTATGATTCAAATCTTTTGATTTTAAATTTTTGATAGGCAAATGTAATAAAATAGTAAAGTTTGGACATTGTTTTTTGAGGGAAGTAATTTGGAAAGATAATATTAATGGAAAAGTTAGTTTTGAAAAAGATATTCCCATTTTTAATGATATTGTAAAGCTTACATTATATTTCTAATATAAGATTTTTTTTATTTGAATTTTTTTTTTATGAAACATACTCATAAATCAAATAGATGTCAAATTTGAATGAAAAAAATTATAAATTGACATTTTAAGATCATTTAATGAGAAGTACATAAATATTATTGGATGTGAACAAAAAAAAATAGATAATTGTTGATAAAGTTAATAGAACAACTAACCTTTAATATGGAATGAAGATACCATGTTTATATCTAATTGATTAGACTAAATTCATAATTTGAGTCCTACACTACTAACTTTAAAATAATAAAAACTTGGAAAGTGAAAAAGCATATCACTCATTCACTTTAATGAGTATTTTAAAAATGTAAATAAAAATTTGCAAAACATTATATATTTTCTATAATATCACAAAATTAACATTCCAATATTAAGTATATATTTGCAAAGACTTTCGGTTGGAGAAACATTCGAAACACCTTTTCACTTACCAAAGAATTTTAAGTGTGTTATACGAAGCATACATGAATATCGCCACTTTTTTATTATATAAAAGAAAAGTATATCACGACCATTTTATTTTCTTTGTCTATGATAACTCGCCCACTCCCAACTTCAACCAAATTCCCACACAATCAAAGTTGTGCATATAAATTCCCACACAATCAAAGTTGTGCATATACCTTTTTGATGTTAGTGAGCCTAAAGTCGTTATCAATTGCTTGTTCCATAAGTTAAGTCCATTAGTCTATTATGGACTTAACTGGTGGACTGTTGGTGATGCCACAGGTAATATATCAGTGAAAAATATATACAAAGCACTTATTTCAATTTGTGGAAAATAAATTTGTGGAAATGGAACATTTAGCTAAAGATCAAACTTTTTATATGGATGGTGGTTGAGAATAGAATTTTAAGTAGGTGGGTTTTAAGGAAAAAGAAGATGGCAAGGTCTTGGCTTTTTGTCCTCCCTGCAAAAAAAATATTGAAGATATTGATCATTTATTTTTGCACTGTTTTTTTTCCAGATTGTTTGGGCTAGAATGACTAGTTTTCTTAGAGTAAAAAATCGGTGATCTGGGAAAATTTTTAACAATGTCTTTGCCTTCTAGGTGATGGATAAGACAATGCCTATAAATATGGCAGTGCTCACTTACTGATATATATGGCTCGAGAGGAACCGGGTGATCTTCGAGGAAAGTAAGCCCTCAGATTGGGTAGTGGCATATAGGACTATTGGGGCGCTCAACATTCGCGCACATACACAGAAAATAAATACTTGGAGTTGGAGGCCCATTACTTAGTCGGAGGGTAATACCATTGCTTACTTTGATGGGGCCTCTATCAAAGGAGGCACGAACTGTGGAGCTGGCAATGTTATTAAGTAGCCTAATTTGAATATTATCAGATGGCAGATCAACTGTGGGATGGGTACAAATACAAAAGATGAATTATTTGGTGCACGGGCGATTCTTACTCTTGCAAAACTTTGGGATATTACAAGGTTACAGGTAATGGGTGATTCCAAGGTGATAATAAATTGGTTGAATCAAAAAGCCAATTTACATGCTATTGATATTGAAGGCTGGAAGTGCAAAACAAGGCAATAATCACTAATTTCCAAGAAATTAGCTTTCACCATATTCTCTGGGACTTCAACAAAGAAGCTGATCTTCTTTCCAAACAAGAACCTCTAGAACAAAAAGACATATTAACTTACTACTCGGTGGATGATGGTAGGACAAGTCCACTAGCGCAGTTAAAACTATTCTGATGCCTGGTGGTATCATGGTCATTATAGTTACTTGCACATCTTTTGGATTTGGGGATTAGAGACTAGGTTCTTCTCTTGGTGATGAACTATTTTGATATTAGCACTGTTTTGAATTCCATTTTGATTATGGGTAGATAATTATTTTGGCGACATTTGGATCCTGAGTTATTTTTGTTGCCTTGTTAGCTCAGAAAAGTTATTGTACTGATGGATTAGTGGAGATTTCTTTTTGAAATGATCCTACAGATGTAAATGAAATTATTATCTAATATATAATTTTGAACGAAATTTTTATTGGAAAAAAAGTTAAGTCCATTAACTCGGGTCCTAATATGAAATCAACATTTTACCTTTTATATTATGTGTGTTAAAAAAAAAATTATAGTTATATTAATATTTTATATAATAATAATATATATTAAAACAACGATTAATGTAATTATAATATATTGAAATATTGTTTAAAAACGTTGGAAAAATAAAGTTTTTATTTAAAAACGTTGAAACATTATTAAAAATTGAAACAATAAATTACATTATTTAAAAATGTTGAAACAAATAAAGTGCATTATTTAAAAATGTTGAAACAATAAAGTATATAAGTGAGAACTTAAATTAGCTTAGAGATTGGTTATTGACCCAAAAATATTAAATTCAAATCATAATTAATTTAATTATTAATTAGCATAATTTTTTTAGAGATTAGTTATTAAATTTAAATCATAATCAATTTAATTATTAATTAATATAAATTAGTTTAAAGATTAGTTATTGACAAAAATATTAAATTTAAATCATAATTAATTTAATTATTAATTAACATAAATTATTGCAAAATTTTGAGTAAAAAAATTATTTTTATAATCAAGAATTTTAACACATTATGTATATAAAAATGACCAAAAGAACGTCTCTATATAATCTATTTTGATTAAAAAGTAAAGCTTTTTTTTTTTAAGACATTATTGAATATGATGTATATACCAAATACAATACATGTACAATAAAAATAAATAATAAATACAAAATAACATTAAGTCAGTAGTAATACTAATTATAATAAAAATAAATAATAAATACAAAATACAAAATAACATTAAGTCAGTAGTAATACTAATTACAATAACAATAATGGTAAAATATAACCACAGATTTGGTTGTTTGTTGAAGTCGTAGTGTTGTCAACTCCTTAAACCCCTATAGTGACATGTTCATCCGTGATATTATAGTGAATATTATTTATCCTTAATATTATAACCATTACGTTCATGGGTATACTTGACGATTGCATAATTACAACAATATATTATTTTTTTATTTTTTTTGTAAACTATCTGTTGGCCTTCGACCAAGTTTTAAGGAAACCTTGGTCAAGTTTGGACCACTTTTTGGATTTCGACACATTGATCGAGAAAGGAGCGCCCAGGCGGAGTTGAGATCACGGATCTCACTTGTTTTGCGCGCTGTGAGGACTCGATAAGGGGTTCTTTAGGGTTTTTGCAATGGGTTATGGGATGTTGGCCCATGGGGTTTACCCATGATTAGGCCTTATTGTAAGGGATTGTAAAAGTATAAATAAGCAAGAATGTATGGTAGAAGTAGATAAGAAGTGGCTAAGTGCAAGTAGTTCGATTAGTTTTGTGCAAGGGAATGTCTATGTGTGAGGCTTTGTGCTTGATAGAGAAGTTGGCTCGATGCCTTGACCTAGTTTGGAAGGAGGATTTGGCGCTCAGTGAGCGGATCTCATGTCCTATGCAACGCTCGACTCTGTGGCTTAGTACACATGAGTCACTAAATGTAAGAGATTGAAGAATAATAAAGAAGACGCAGTAGTTGGTGGACGTAGCCCCACACTGGGGTGAACCACATATATCTTGTGTCTTGGTTTTCTTTGTGTTATGTTGTTTATGTGATGAATATGCTTAGTGCTTTGATTATTATGTATGATAGATATATTTGTTGATGCTTAGTGCTTTACTTATGTTAAAGATAAATGAATGTTAGATCTAACTCAGAGCTATGTGCTAAGTAGTTGAAGTGCTTAATATTTTATTGCGTCGATCTATCTTTGAGTATGTTCTGCGATGTTAATAAAGCTAGTGAACTAATGCATATCACCTTTTAAGTGTTAATAGAATACTATGCGAAGTGTTGTTATCACATATCTGTGTCCCAACTTGGTTACAAACACTTGCGTCCTGTAACCCCCCCTGCTTTTACCTCGGGTGAGACTTCGCCTGCTTCGCAGGTGTTGCCGAAAGGGCCGATAGTTAGGGTTTAGTTGGTGCGTTGTTAAGCGTTGAACCCTGGGTCTGCCCCTATGCCAACAAATGGTTCCGTTTTCGAGACCTAAAACTGTGATTGTTGAGAACTGAAGAAAAGAAAAAGAAGCTATGTGCGTAGATCTATTGCTGAAGTGCGTAGTACTCTACTTGACTTACGAAGCTTTGTGCTAAGAAATAAATCTGATATGAAGAAAAGAGGTAAGATCTTAAAAGAGGTAAAGCTTTGTGCTTTGGCAAGAGCAAGGTAAGTGAAAGTTTTTGTTTTGAAAGCATGAATTTAAGTATGCTTAATAGATTCTGTCCTAATATGAAGGCTAGGGCGCAGTTGAAAGAAAGAGCTGATTTGAGTAAATTTAATGGAAATGAGGAAAGATATGTTATTCGTATGCATAGAAATAATTTTTGGACTAATAAGTGGATGCAGGAACCTAGAAAGAATTTTTGCAGATTGTAGATCCAGCACGATGATCCTAGTGTGCAGTACAAAAGAGGTTGGGGAATGCTTAAAAGAAAAAGAGGATTGACATTGTGTTATAACTGCAGAAGACCGGGACATCTTGCTAAGGAATTCCCTGACACGAGTCCTATTTTTCTTTGCTATAAGATTATTGACCATGAAGTTGAGGATTGTCCAAGGATGATTGCTAAAGTTGAACATATGAACATGAGACAAGAGAACTATGAAGAAAGTCAAGAGACTAAGGGTATATTAGAGAAAGAATAAGAGGAAGTTCAGACTACATTAGTACAGTTGAAAGGAACTATGGATGTTCACAAAGATATTAGTTTACCAGAGATCCTGGAAGTAAAATAACACATAAGTACAAGAATAGAAGACTTCGACATAGACTGTGTCTTGGATGAGGAAACACAAGTGAATATTATGATAGAAGGAACTTGGAAAATTTTGGGAGAGCCTACTGTGGTATCGTCATTGGGAAGGATAATCTTGTTTAAAGGAAAGATGATAACCTTATGTGGAAGAGTTACTAATGTACTTATTATTGTTCATGGAACATCGACTGAAGAGGAATTTGAAGTCATTAAGTTTGTTGGGGACAACGCCCCGTTCCCACTTTTACTAGGTAAGACTTGGATTGAGAAGGATCAGATCAAAAGGAAAGCAGAGGAAGAAGCTACAAAAAGAAAAAACAAGAACTAAGGGATTTCATAGCTAGAAAAATACACCGACTAATAGAAGAACGAGAGGATAAGTCGAAGAAATAGGAACATAAGGCAAGACAATTAGTTGTCAAGGTTGAAAGAATTCAAGAAGGCTTGAAATACCTACCCATTCAAGAAACAAGTATATCCACCCAGGAAGTATTAAGAGAAGGGATATTGACTTTAGACCCTTCGAGGGCACATTAACAGTGTGAAGTCACTACGCTAGGAGAAGATAAGAATAAGAGGGTTCTAGAAACAGTTAGAGAGATTCAGATCACAGGAAAGAAGGCAAGGAAGCTTAATAAAAAGAAAGCTAAGTTGAAAAAGTTGCATGAAGCTACAGAGACTAGATGGAAGACTTTGCAGACTGGAACCTCGCAGGAGGCAAGTTCACAGGATCTGAGCCTCGCTAGAACAACATGACCGTGCAGAATGGGACTTCGCCTTGGCAAAGTTATATGACCGTTGGAGGCTCCTTGACCGTTAGAATGACGCTCCAGAACGGTTAGAAAATGTATTTATGGGTGGATGGATCACTTTCGGTACATTGAGACCACGCCATAACGAACAGATCCACATTGATGGAAGTATTCCTCGCTGTTGGAAGAATTCGTTATGAGGCCCCACTTATTTAACTTGTCGGACGTTGCGCCATGACCACTTTTCGCTACCTGTGATTAACTGAGCCAAGAAGAGAATAGATTATGTGTCGAGTTGTGTTATCAGAAGCTAAACCTCAGTATTCTTTTGTCTACCCCGCCTGTTTGTTCGTCTACCTCGACTTATCTGTTTAAAAGTGAGAATGTCAGGCGATCCTATTGAGTTAAAGAATTCGGTCAAGGAGGTTCTTAGGAAGATCATGGCTGATAGACAGTTATCTAAAGGTGTCCAGGCATCGTCGACTAGGGGACTGCAGGATTCCCCTTCGACTGGACGTCATTCTGGTCGTGTCAGCCTCGCAACTGAGCAGTGAAGTAAGCATCGCGTTGATCTGTCTAATGCGAAGCAGATCCCGTTGTTCCTACCAGATTACATCCTTCCTTTGGCTGGAGCCGTTAACCGTGACATCATACCACGAGATTATGAGTACACCTTGTTCACCGTGTATATTTCGAAAGGGATATGCGTAGTTGAGAGTTAATTAGGACAGATCCTACTACTGAAGAAAAATTATTTCAATCTAGTCGACATAAAGAACTATGCTATGCTAGTGCCCCACCGCTACTTGACGAAGACAACTGGGAAGAAGCCTTGCCTCATCTCCCAGCCATGGATTGAGGGGCTGACGCAGTCCACTGTGTTGAATGTGATGAAGATTCCCCATTTTGGCCGTCACCAGGAGGTTAACGTTTGTGTTAAACTCCTCTTGTCGTGCTATCATGGAAGATACATGTGGTTCGACGGGAGGATTACTATGGATCTGATGTTGATCCACTAGATTACAGGATTAAGCATGCAGGGACTTGACCCTCAACAGTTTTATCCAGAGAAGGGATCAGACCGCTCCCGGCCACAATGCATGAAGGAATCTTATGACAAAGTCGAGAAAGGAAAGCGAGGTTACAAGGTAGCCTCTATACAGGATGGCGCAGTGCATCTCGCTTTCCAACTCATAGCTGGAAAGCTTGTAAGGAAGAACCGCCCCACATAGGTCACCGGGTTCATGGTGGACCTCGTAGGAAAATGTGTGGAGAGAATGAAGATGAACTGGGCAAGTTACCTCATCAATGAACTAGAAAAGGATTGCCACGAAGCCCAGGATTTGGGGTATGAATTCCACTTCAGCTGGCTGATTGTTTTGATGGAATTTGTCACTTGGAAAATGCCTGAAGGAGCCACATTTCCAGACATCGAACCATCGGAGTCGTTGGTCGCTAGGTTTTACACCTTGTGGTACACCAACGACATGACGAAACAATGGCAGTCCAACACTGTGTTTCATGCATATTCTCAACAATTGAAGGTTTCTATCAAGTCATTTTTGTGCATGACACCGCGCACCCTGCACTAGTACAAACCTATAGAAAATTTCTGCGCAGATCCACACTTCATCTATATCACTGCACGTAGAGATGAGAACAAGGAAGAGTTACAATCGTGCTACAAGCTAACAGATGAAGACATGGAGCAGATCACAAAGGAGTGGCTGGAGGAGTTCCTTGTACCCGTCACTGATGCATAAATCTCTAGCACTAACACCATAGGAAGCCCCATGGCCACCTGGGTCGAGCATGTCGGACAATCCAATGGGACGAAGAAGAATAAGAAGCAGGAAGAAGTCCAGGATATAGAGATCGATGAGGAGGAAAATGCCTCTGAAGAAAATGGATCTGGATCTCTAGGAGGAGGAGAAGACAAAGCAAATGGACAAGGAGGAGGAGATGAAGGAGCATAAGAGAAAGGAGGAGGCGAAGCTACCACCCCTCCACTTGAGGATCCCCCTATTGGGACAACAACACCACAAAAGAGGAAGGTTTCCCCAAAGAAACCTTCAACAAGAAAGAAGACGCGTGCTAATAAGCCCCAGTTAGAGGCCACGCTCACGGAGGACGATATCAATCTGGTCCGCGAAGCTATGGAGGACGCTTTCAAGGACATCTTGTAGAGATATGGAGCGAAGCAGGAAGAGATATATGGAAGGGTCAAGAAGGAACTAAAGGAATTACAACAAGATATTTGTTTGGTCCATGCAGTACCTACTGTGCCTTCCATGACACAAATTGCAGAAGTAGGAGATGAAACAACCCAATTGAGAAGACTTGCAGATGCGACAGAAGCTCGACTTCAGAGAATCTAGGAAGAGAATGAGAAGGCTACATAAGCCTTGAAACAAGAGAAGGATGAAGCCTTAGAAAAATTACGAGTAGCGTGGTATAGTCTAACCACCTATGAAAGTGAGAAAGAATAATTTCAGGCGATGGTCCATGAGGAAAAAACCCAGCTATAGAGAGAAAATGAGCAGTTTCTCCCAGAGCGAACCACAGTTAAAGAGGTAGTGAGTAAAGCATACCATTATGTGCCAGGCTTGGCACAAAAGGAACAGGAGTCGGTCAAGGCTCAAGTGGTGAAGCTTGCAGAGACCATCCAACAACTTCAAGCCAGGATAGCAGAATTGGAAGCTCAAACAGTGCCGAGAACTCCATAGGAGGTGCATGACCAGAGGGAGGAAGCCGCTAAGAACACAGTTGTCAGAATCAGAGCCCTCACTTTAGAATGAAAACAATTGAGTTATAGGAGCGCACAGGCATATGAAAGCCTCGTAGAGGATCTAGAGCTAAGAAAGTTGGAAGCACAATTACAGGAGGCGCACCGATAGGCATTGTCAGTGCAGGCCGAGATGAAGCTACTCACCACAGTTGAAAGAATGAAGATATCTCAGGAACAACACGTACTGCAGTAGAATATCACTTCCCTCCAAGGCAGGGTAATGGAAGTCGCGCAGAAGCTACAACCTGTGAAGGATGAAGCCTGCAAGGTGTTCGAAGAAATTGAAGGACAAGGCTCACAACTAGACCAAGTGGTTGCAACAGTAGAACAACGCCTGGAAGGGCCTGTTACATAGCATATGATCCAAGAGTTCGCTGAGCAGGAGGCTTAGGTGAAGAAGCAAGTCGAGGAAACTTGATTTAAGCTCGAAGTATTCGAAGCAACATTGACCTAAACTGAGTGACTCGGGACGAGTCACAGGTGAGTGTTGGGGGCTTGTTGGCCCTCGAACAAGTTTTGAGGAAACCTTGGTCAGGTTTGGACCACTTTTTGGACTTCGACACATTGTCGAGAAAGGAGCGTGCATGCGAAGCTGAGATCACGTATATCACTTGTTTTGTGGGATGCGAGGACCCAATAAGGGGTTATTTAGGGTTTTTGTAATGGGTTATGGGATGTTGGCCCATGGGGTTTACCCATGATTAGGCCTTATTGTAAGGGATTGTAAAAGTATAAATAAGCAAAAATGTATGGTAGAAGTAGATAAGAAGTGGCTAAGTGCAAATAGTTCGATTGGATTTGTGCAAGGGAATGTCTATGTGTGAGGCTCTGTGCTTGATAAAGAAGTTAGCTCGGTGCCTTGACCTAGTTTGGAAGGAGGATCTAGCGCCCAATGAACAAATCTCCTGTCCTTTGCGAAGCTTGACTCTGTGGCTTAGTGCACAGGAGTCACTGAATGTAAGATATTGAAGAATAATAGAGAAGACGAAGCATTTGGTGGACGTAGCTCCACACTGGGTGAACCACGCATATCTTGTGTCTTGGTTTGCTTTGTGTTGTGTTGTTTATGTGATGAATATGCTCAGTGCTTTGACTATTATGTATGATAGATAGATCTGTTGATGCTTAGTGATTTACTTGTGTTAAAGATAAATTAATGTTAGATCTAACTCAGAGTTATGTGCTAAGTAGTTGAAGTGATTAATTTTTTATTGCGTCGATCTATCTTTGAGTATGTTCTATGATGTTAATAAAGCTAGTGAACTAATGCATATCACCTTTTAAGTGTTAATATAATACTCTGCAAAGTGTTGTTATCACATATCTGTGTCCCAACTTGGTTACAGACACTTGCATCCTGTAAGCCCCCCTGCTTCTACCTCGGGTGAGACTTCACCTACTTCGCAGGTGTTGCCAAAAGGGTTGATAGTTAGGGTTTTGTTGGTGCATTGTTAAGCGTTGAACCCTGGGTCTACCCCTGTGCCAACACTATCCACAACCTTTGTATTATCTTAAGAAAGTGTTGCACACAAAGCTTGTTGCTAGCCTGTCGCTAGGGAAACTAGACCAACAACAATGTAGCAGTTCAATCGTGCACCTGACAATCTAGTAAATCTCATGGTTCGTCTTGGATGGTTTATTGGACCTTATCTCCTCTAGATTGTTGTCATTTATTTAGTAGCCTCCTGTGAGAGCAAGGTGTCAGGGGATCTTAGCCTCCCATGTTGCGCTTTTTTGGCTTGTTCTGGTAATAGTTGTTCAAACTATTTATTTTCCTCTAGTAATCCTCCTTCAAAGATAAAGGTATATGTTTGTTGGAATCCGTGGGACAGTTAGGATTTTCGATTTGTGGAAATTCACTAGTAGTCAGTTGTGGAGGTGGGAGCTTGTCCCTTTTGGGAATTTATGTTCTCCCTCATCAATGTTTCATCTAGAAGTTAGGTTTGATTTAATCTTGGTTCTCTACATATTTCTTCTAAAATCGACTTTGGTCATTTGAAAGGTAACTGTCATAGAGGGGTAGTGGACAAGAATTGGAGTGTTTTGGGATTTTTGGAGCATTATATTGCTAAAACATTGTGCTCTCAAACTAGGTATAGTATTGGGATTCTCTCTTGGTTTGAGGCCACTTAGGAAGGGACTTTGTTTTTCATGCATTGTGGATATACTATCGACTTTTCAATTCTAGAATTCAGAAAGTTAGACACTTCTATTGTTGTCCATTTTGTTGTTTTGAATAGAAAGTTTGGTTTTCACTTTGTAATGGCCAAACTAGCCATTAATACTCTAAATCATAAAGACAACTCCATGAATATCAAAAAAATAACACATAACCATAAAATTGATAATAATTGATTACATATGATCATTTATTACCTGAGATATAATAACGATGAGGACATACCTGAGAACGAAGACCCCAACTTACTTGTCACTCGATGCCTATCCAACTGTTGTGTTCCAAGCTTGATTCCGCTGACCACAACAACAATGTGGGGGATGAATCTCCACCCAACCAACCCCTCAGTCTATGTAACTGAGAGCCATCGAGCCCTCGATCAACTATCTATGCTATTGTCGAATTCTTACTTCTTGAGAATTTCTCAAAGCCCGAAAACCAGAGATACCTTCCACCCTTTTCCTCTTCTATTAAATAGAAGTTCTTAGTCCATCCATGTAAAATAAACCTCATGCATAGGTTCAACATGTCTTCATGCAAAATTTCCTTTTATGATATTAACTTGACTTATTTTCTCTTATTTTATCCGTTTTATTAATAATAGAGTAATTATTTTCTTATCTTAACTTAATTGAGTGTAATTATTTTTATTTAATTTTATATCTTTACTTTCTATTCTTATACTATTTAACTATTTATCTATTTATCAAGATTATTATTACTATGATTATATTATTATTATTATTATTATTATTACTATTATTATAATTAATACGGGGCATTACATACTTCCCCCCTTCGAGGAACTTTGTCTCAAAGTTAACTTTGATTATGCTAATTATAGGCTTTGAATTAACTCACCATACCCTCCAGAACAACCTCTGTTAGCTCATGCATCTTCCACAACACCCTCTATTGGACTAGTGTAAATCCGCCCAAGTGACTACAACATGCATCGAAAGTGTACATCACAACACTGGGGAAGTGCAAGTACTCTCTAGCTATCCTTCCCAACTTTTAGAACCAGGATTAGAGCCTATCAGTCTATCCGAGATTTAGACATCGGACCCTATCTTTTCCATCCAGGCTCTATGGCACCATATCAAGACATATCGATCTATCTAGGCACTAGACCTCATCTATTGAAGAAGGCATCTGGATCGATACTCACATAGACCAGGCATCTCAAAAGGCTAGATCTAAACTCCCTCCACAACTACCAGGTACAACCCTAGGCATCAAAGTCCAATCCCACAACACCATCGACGAGAAACACTCTAGCCATTCTTCGGGACTTCAACATCGCAACTCTGGTATCAGGCACTATGGCAACCTCAAGATGGTCCCATGTCCATCAAGAATCATACAAGGAAAAAGAACCATTGGCATAGATTAGTTGATTGTGTTGTCCCCAACCCATATGAAATTACTTTGTAAATATTCTCCCTTGTAGGTATGAAATCCCACAAGATCATCAAATAAATTGGCCCTCTTGGGCCACTAGTGGATGACATGACAATCACCACCTCACAACGTGCAACCAATGCATTAGTTATACTCATAATATCAACATCTCAAAGAAATAATATCAACATATTTCACATGTCATCATGATAATACAACATCATTATCATTACCACATGATCACGCATGTCATCATAAACATCTTACCAAAAATTTATATGTAAGGACCACATGCTATCACATCATGACATCATAAAAATCTTATCACAAAAGAATTCCATGCAATTACATCATGTCATCACATCAAGAGGTACTATCATAAGATCATAACCTCACCATATCTTTATCAAATATAATAAATGGAACCACATGTTATCCTAACATCATAACATATCATCATGAATATAACATATCATCGTCAAAACACCTTTATCAAAGACATAGTCTTTTATCGACATAATTAAATGGAATATGCACATAACATCATAAGTAAATATCATAGGATCTTTTTTTTTCAACATATTTTTTTTTGTTTTATATATATAACTATGTACACATGCATAAAAACCCATCCATCTCCACATCAGTCCAGGAATAATAGAGAACAAGATCACTAGTACTAGCACATAGGCTGTACCAAATATGGCAGAAATAACATCAAGGTCCCAAAAAATGTCCCCACATAATCAATAATCAACCCCAAAAAAGAGAACCCAAAAACAACATCTATCTCTAATGTATTAGGAATATTCGTCCAAAAAGGATTAAAACTTTCACCAAAGGTAATCTAATAAAGGTTTAAGAACATGGTGGGGCCCTCATTTCCTTCTTCCTACTGGTTAAATGCTATCTTTCCTTCTTGCATATGGAGAGCCTTCTCGGATAGAATGTTTGCCTCCTTGTTAAAATCTCTGTAAATGCGAGAGTAGCTGATAGATCTGAATGTTTTACTGAGATCTCTAATTCTATCCTTCTAGCAATCCAAAGATATTACCTGCAACTTCCCTTTGTAGTTCAACCAGTCAATAATAATTCTGGAGTCTCCAAAAACTTGAAGATCAGAGATGTGCAACCGAGATGCGAGAATTAGGGTTTCCCAAACTCCCAATAGTTCTGCCCTAGTATTTGTGCTTGGACCACAGTTGAAAGTCCACTTAAATACCATATATTCATTGATCCTAAGCACCCCTCCAGCTCCACTTTGTTGACCATTTGACTATGTTTCTCCATCAAAGAAACCAAGCTAATTGTATTACGAGAACATGTTCTCATAAATATACCAATTGTTTTCTAATAATAATTCCCTTTTCTTTCCACAAGAAAGTTGAAAATTTACGAGGTAGGTGTAGCTACCCTATCCATTGCTAAAGTTTTCATATATTTTCCTTGTCTGAATACATTGTTGACTTTCACATAAATCCCATCATCTAGAGCCACAATCTCTAGTCATGTATTCTCACCCCCATGGTGCAATTCGGTGAATTCAACACCAATAATATTGTTGGATTTACTAGCATGCCTCAAATCAAAATTCAAATTCTTGACTATGTATCATCTTTTGATCATTACCCAAGGTTCTTATGTCATTTTTTTGTCTTTTTTCCTTTATTCATTCAAGGACTTCTATATGAAAATAACATGTAAAGATTAGGTCATTATTATTTAAGTTTTTATTATGCTTAATCCTCATACATGAAGGAATAGTTAGGCCCTAGTGATGTATCCATCACCTAGTAATTATCATTGTTCACCCTTACGAGAATTAGTTCATCTAATCCAATATGTAACCTAGTCATTGGAATACAAGCTTGCTACTCTTCATGCTAGGTCTCTGTTGATTAGTCTCTAAGACTCAACCTATCACATAATCTATTTCCCTTGCCAAAAGTATATAGTCGTTATCCTTGAATATTTAAACATTTAAATCTTTTTCCAGTCCATCACTTGTCATTCTTTGCCAATTATGAGTGTTCTACTTCATATCTTCCTAACTTGACACTTTAAATCATATAGGTCATCACTATGACCCTTACCAATCATCCTTATTGATCATTCATGTTGCTCAATCCACTCATTAGTATCCTTAAGAGAACTTTCCACTTGGGGTGAGACAACATTTCATCATCACTACATAAATTGTGTTTTTCATAGTTCCATTGGCTCTTCAATGCTATCCATCATATATATACTTCTAGGGCGTCGTAAGTTTTAATTAATGTCTCTAATCCTAACAATTCCCTACAGTTGTGACTCAAATTAGGCACCTTTTTCACTATCACTAGTCTTTTAGCTCCTTTATGTTTCTATCATCATTCAAAGTTGGTTTGGCATATAAGGTGATTTTATATTACTTCATATTTGATATCCATAGTTAGCCTCTAAGTTTATACTATCAAGAACTTAAGATACTCATCAGTACTGCATGTATACACATAATTCCATTACCCTCTTTATTTATTTATTGATGAGAACCAACATGTTATAGATAGCATATCAAAGGGTGTCATCATCCCCCTTTTAAGCTAATCTGCCTCTTTCGTATTAATATCTTTCAAGGTTATATTATGATTGCTAGTTTAATCATATTCTAGTTAGTCAATTCATTGTATTACCATTCTCCTCCTCTTCTAGAGTCGATGTCCTTGAAGTAAAGTATGCAAACTAACTCCAATCTTACAACTCATATTTTAAGCAATCATCATGATTCCATCACTTTGAATCGATTCATTAAAACTTTCCATAGCAAACATATATTTCAACTATTTTCCTTATCAAATATCCTTCACTTAAAGTAAGGTTTCACAACTTAACATAATGTCAATAAGATAAACATCTTTTTTTTAACCAATACTATCTCACTTACTATACATTGGGATGGTTACTACTAATAATGAACTAACTCTAAGAAATTTCAAATGGATATTTCTTATTTATTTTCTCAACTATTCATTGTTTTATTTATTTTGCAATTGTTGCATTATCATTACCTTATTACACTACCATAAATTAATATTTTTTTTTACAAGAAAGTGGAGAATATATTAATATAGCAGTGGTATGGCCAGTATGAAAATATCTACAAAATTCAGGCCTGCAACCTGTGCATGAAGTCCAAAATTACATATATAGGGGCCATAAGACAAAGCCCAGAAATGCCTAATATGCCTTAGATTCCAAAATTTGATTCCTATGGAGTTAAAAACCTACAAACAGTGTGTCTTCAAAGTAGCCAAAACCGGGCAAGAACCAAGAGAAGAGAGGAGCATAGTTACACTTGCTGCTCCGGGTTCGGGGGACCTTCATTCAACGGTGCTTGCACCCCTGCATCTTGTTGGAGGATCGTCTTGGCAGCTTGGATATCTATCTTTTCCATCCTGGACTCTAGATCCACAATTATTTCAATAACCTGTTACGTCGTGTGTGTGAGGGCCTCCAAAACTTCTTCCTTGAGTTGAATTAGGTCTTCTTCGAGCATCTCAAACCTTTTTCCACCTTCCCCATCCAACCGGAGAAGAAAGCTTCTGTGCACATTTAGTTTCCTCTGCAGCTTGCAGATTTCCTGTTCCAGCGAAGGTGGGGGAATGAGAGGAGCAACAAACTCAGAGTTGGAGGCCATTCGACAGGCTGGAGGATAATACGACGGCGTATGGAGGGCAAGGGACCATGCAAGAGGAGTCAAGCAAGATAGATGTTCACCCAAGGATAAGGCTGAGCTGCAAGCTTTTGACACCCTTAATTTAATGGGGGGACGAGCGTGAGATGCCATGATTCAGAGGGACCTCGCGCGAGCGCCTTGCGGGAGAGAGATGGCCTCGGTACTAGACTGCTTGAGGGACGTGAGGGTAGCCTCATGCAGGAGTGTGTGGAGTGATGCGACCTGGAGGAAGAAGTACCATCGCGCAAGGGAGATGTTAGGCGCTGAGGAGATGCCACTAATCGGGATGAAGGGAGGAGCATCGTCCGACTGCCCCCTGGCATGGGACCCCCTACGAACCGCCCAACTCAGACCGTTAAGGGATTGGGGCGAAGGATAGGGTCCCATTGAGTGAGAGGAGCCCCATGCTCAAGGGAGTGGCAACTTTAGCTTCCTGATCCGCTTCTTCATTTAAATGCCGTAGTACATGGAAAAAATCAATTTTTCGGAAGGATTTAGAGAGTCGTTGGATTTTCTTGAGAAGTGGTCGAAGTTTCATTTGATTTGGTAATTAGTTAGTGACCAAGGCTTGGATTAGGAGCCTATAATCTCATATCACCAAGATTTCATTGATGCCTAGCTCCCGGGCTTGGGTGAGGCCTTTCCAGAAACTCAAAGCTTCTGTCATGTTATTGGTGTTTTCCCCTAAACCCCAAGAATAAACCAGTTCTAAGATTTCATCGGGGCCAAAGAAAAACCCTTCCCTTCCTGCCACCCCACACTACCATAAATTAATATTACTAATTACCTTTACTAACTTTATTAAATAATGTGAAACATATATATCACATTATATATAATTACTAAAAAAAAACAATATCTAAATATATTAATTAATTCCATAATTACTATATATATATATATATATATATATATTAATTACCCAATATATATATATATGTACATTTGTAAATAATTTAAGTTATGTTGAGCACCACATATCCTTATCACAAAATAGTTGATATATGTCAAACTAAAATCATAAATAAAACCAAATATATAAGAACTAACTTATATCGTAAGCCAATTTATTAGCTATTTTTAATATTTAAAATTTTTGAATTTAAAATATTTATTTATTTTTGAATTAAAATTTGAATATAAAATTTTAGTTGTAAAAAAAGTTTAAAAATAAAAATATTGTAAAAATAGTTTCATCGTATGTTATTAACCAATCAAAAATTCTATGGATGAAAATGGGAAAAACAAAATATTATTTTAATTATTTAAATAAAAAAGGTTACAAAAGTATTGTGAATTAATAAGAGGTTATAATGCATAATATCATCGTGTGCCTCCAAAATGCACTAGCAAATGCGATAAAACAGACTAACTAATATGTGGTCAATGATTGTTGACCATGAGGCAAATGATATAGTCCCTTGCCAAAGGCAGGGACTAATAAGGAATGAAATCTTTAACAATTCTTCGTACTATCTGAGGCTACTTAAAGTCTATGTTTCTTTTCATTAACCAATTTTCACTGCACTATTTCTTTCGATCGATGAAATACCAACCCTTGCCAGTCTCTTGTTGATCTAATGGTTATGGCCACACAAACCCTAAATCCAAGCTTGATCTAATGGTTCTGGTTACACAAACCCTAAACCCAAGCTTGAAAGCCTAGTACTTCTTTTCATTGAAAGATTGAGTAGAGCCGAATCACTTTGAGAGAGGGAATATTTTAGAGAAAAGATGGGGCATTACACACTTTGTTTGTCCCTTTCAAAATCTATTGTGCAAGTTTGGTCAATATGAATAATATATATGTGCAGGAGCTTCAAAGAGTTATGAGACGACATGAAGACCTCATTTAAGCTAACACAAGCATTATACTTCTAGTGTCCTCAAAAGCATAGGGAATGATCATGCTTGCATAAACCAAAATGCCAATATTATGAGCATTGTAGTGTGTCATAAGCAAATGATTGATTCCCTCGAAGAAGAGTCCATCATGCTCCGAAGTCTTGCACTCAACCAAAGGATTCCTTCTCAATGGACTCCAACAATAGGGAAACTGAGAATTCAATCTAGGCCAAGCCAAAAGAGGAATAAACGATCCATCAATTAAGAGACTCTATGGAAATCGAAAGACAAAACTCCTCCCAATCTAATGAGGAGCTAGAAAATGAGGGTAGTGCTCTTATTTATTGCTAATTATATGCATTTTAAAGTTATATGTCTTTTAGAAATTTATGTAAAGCAAGCTGCTTGTAAGTCAACTTTTAACTTCAATTTTGCAATCTCTTGAAAGCTTTTTGAGGTAATATTGGAAAAATGTCTAACTTTACTAAAGAAAGTAGGAACCAACATTATGTAACTTGTTGCATGTCTCAACTACAAACCTTCTGAACCAATACAAATTTATGTTACGATTATGTTATGTTTTAAAAAGAGATGTTGCTATGCTTGCTATAAGTAGAGGGGAGATCACGCACCAAGGGTCTTGTCCAAGAAGCTAAGTCATAAAGTCCTATAAAGTCATTGACAAAGGTCACTCACACACACATATTGAAGAATAGGGTTGTCACTTGATACTAATAATGGAGAGCATTGAAAAAACCACATCCTTTTAATGGCTATCCTCTCTCACATATATTTATCACTTTAATTTGGAGCATTGGAAAAACCACATCCTTTTAATGTCAAACGAGATGGAAGAACCATTCATATTTGCCAACAAAGAAATACTAGATTATGAGATATTTTCAAAGTCAAGCACTCAAGCACACTTGATTATGAGATATTTTCAGTTTGATAATTCCAATGCACGCGCTTTCTACAATGGAAAATTATTATTTTGGAGTTTTTGAGTTAGCCCATAGCTATTGAGTAACAAGAATGATTACGTGTTCTCTTATGACCGTTGCTTCAGAGCTAATGTGGCCATCTAACTTAGCCCGAGGTTACGTTATCTTTAAAAACATTAAAAAACAATGTCCAACTTTGTCGTCTTTTTTACTTTTGAATGATTGTTTGGTTACGTTATCTTTAAAAACATTAAAAAACAATGTCCAACTTTGTCGTCTTTTTTACTTTTGAATGATTGTTTGGATATATATAAAAAAAATTAGGATAATTAAATTGGATAATGTATATTTATTGGAGTAATTCAATTTTATTTTAATTTTGGAATATGATTTAATGTTGTTTTTAATTTATTAACAACTCAATATTCAAAGACATTTTGTGGAATGAAAATCTATCACTTATAAATCACCATTAAATTAATTTAGATAACGAACTTTTGTTTACATATAATGATATAAATATTTTCTAATTATCTCAACAAAAATTAAACTAATAATCTTAAATATTATAATGTTTTCTAACTTAAAAAAATTAATAATAATTAATAATCAAAAAAATATAATCATGTAATTATCTTTATTAAATGCAAACATGTAATTATACGAAGATGGTGTAGGTTTAGTTAATTTTTTTCTTTGTTAATCTTAAATATTATAATGGTTTTTAATTTAAACTATTAATAATTAATGGTTTAGGACATATCATTTAACTGTGGACCATCTTGTTACTTTTAGGATCATTGCAGAGGAGTTCCGCAATACCAAAACCAATCTTTTTGTTGTTTTGTTGACTTTAGAAAAGCTTATGACATGGTTCCTAGGAAAAACCTTTGGAATAGGTTGGAAGAGATAAAAGTGCCTCTCGAGTTGATGACTGCTGCAATAAGGATGTATGAGAACGTTATTGCTAAGTCTAAAAACACTGAGGGTTGGTCAAAAGAGATTAATTGTAATATCGGAATCAAACAAGGTTGTCCCTTGTCCCCTACTCTTTTTGGCATATACATTGATAAGTCAGAAGAATGCTTGGAAAAAGCAGGTTGTGTTGGCCCTACTCTCACTGGTATAGTCATCAATCTTTTTCTTTATGCCGATGATATCGTTCTTATGGCAAGGAGTCCCCATGATCTTGAAAACCAACTAAAAATCCTCAAGGATTTTTGCTCCAATATGGGTATGACTGTTAATACTGATAAGACTAAGGTCATGATTATTAAATCTAATAAGACCGCTTATGATACCTTTGTATATGACAACAACAACTTGGAGGAAGTGACTTCATACAAATATATTGGAATTGATATTCACCACAAGCTCAATTGGAATTATAGCATTGAGAAAAGGATTATTGGGGAATGGAAATCTTATTATGGGCTTGAAAACAATTGTAAATCAATTGATCTTTGGAGTTGGGATAAGAAGAAACTCCTCTTTGAGACTCTTGTTACACCTGTTATTCTTTATGGATGTGAAGTCTGGGATGTAGTATCTCTCGTGAATCCTGGAGAAAGATAGAACAAATACAAAAGAATTTTATAACCTATAATCTCAAAATTAAAGGAAATACACCCTATCCCATCCTCCTCTTAGAAACAAACCTCTCCCCCATTGAGAGCATGGCTATGACTAGATACCTAATGTATAAGAACAATTTAAACAACATGGAAGACAAGAGGCTACCTATAATTGCTTCAAAATCAAGTCATAACCACCATCGACTCAAGCGAGGATGGCATAAAGATGCCCGGTCTTGGCTAAACTATTGGGGAATCATGGAAGAAACCATTTTGCAGAATAAAGATACTATTAAAAACACGTTAAATCAAAATTTAAGGAAAAAATGTGGTGTGATAAAGAGTTAGAGGAAAAAAGAAAATTAAGGTATTATAAAGATGTAATCAACCCTAATCTAGAAGATCAAAATTATCTATCTGTTTTGCCAAGTGTAAAGAAAAAAATAAGCATTGCTAAGATAAGAACAAATGCTCACGAGCCCCATAGTGAAACTAGGCACTGGTCAATTCCTAAAACGCCATGGGATGCAAGAGTGTGTCACCTTTGTGACACTAAGAAGGTTGAAGATGAAAAACACTTTCTCTTAGATTGTCTAGCCTATACCCATGTTAGATCTCATTTTCAAAATATTTATCACACTACCAACCTTACTAACCTCTTAACTCGACAAAAGTATGGTGATCTTGGAAAGCTTCTCTTAATGCTTTTCGAGCACAGAAACAAAATTCTAAAGAATCACAAGTAATCACTTACCCTCTTAAGGTCGGATAGACCAATTCGGTCTTAGTGGACGTTCATCATCATCATCATCATCACCATCATCATCATCCTCCTTTTCGAGCACAGAAACAAAATTCTAAAGAATCACAAGTAATCACTTAACCCTCTTAAGGTCGGATAGACCAATTCGGTCTTAGTGGACGTTCATCATCATCATCATCATCATCATCATCATCATCATCATCATCATCATCATCATCATCATCATCATCATCATCATCATCATCATCATCATCATCATCATCATCATCATCATCATCATCATCATCATCATCATCATCATCATCATCATCATCATCATCATCATTTAATTATCTTTATTAAATGAAAACATATAATTATACGAGGATGGTGTAAGTTTACTTACTCTAAGAGATTTCTTCCTTTGTTGACACATTATTTGAGGATACATAAGAGATATAAATGTGTCTAAACCATGCATGATATTTACTATTATCATGGATAACTTTTAATATGTTCATCAAAATTATTATTCATGTTTAGAGTGATTATATGATTTAGATGTGCTTTTAAAATGAGAAATTGTTGTTATTATTTTAATTGAAATATATTAATATGTAAGTTTTGGTGAATTTTTAGCATTACAACAATTACTTGTTTTTAACAATTTATTTATAAAAAAAAAATTAATTTTTATTGGACAATGTTAGATTAATAATAAGGTTCGAAGTAGTTTCAACAATTTATTCATGAGTTCAATATGTCATTATGTCATTAATAAGAATAAAACTTGGTTAGGAAAGATAATGCTCCATTCCCCAACCACACAAGCTAGAACCAATTGACAAATATCGTTGTTCTAATTTGATTTTTTTAATTTTAAAGTATGTAATTTATATATATAAATAATATTTCATTTAAATAATAAAATATATTTCAAATTCACTATATGATAATTATATTCAATCCAAATTAATTTTGGTTTTATCCAATTATTAAATAAATTAAATCATATATATATATATATATATATATATATATATATATATATATATATATATATATATATATATATATATATATATGTTGATATTAAAATCCATGTAATCCATATTATTGGAATAATTGAAAAAATCCATGTAATCCATATTATTGGAATAATTGAACATAAAATTAAAGATTATAAGTAAGTATAAAATTATAAGTATGGTAAACACATACATAATTAAGTAAAAATAAACTCATTACAGAGGTGGCAGGAGCGGGTGGGAATCTTCTTAATCCTAGGAAGAATTCACTAGTTCACTATGTCTTGGGGCTTGGGTTTGGTCCAACAATCTCGCTGAGGCCTACTCCTTATGGTGTGAATTAGAAGTCATCAAATCACAAGGAATCAAGGCTTTGATGGTTTTCAATGATTCTATGATCATCATTCATGTTATCAAATTCAATTCAAATCTTGGAGTGCTCTAATTGCAAAGTCTGGTGGCAATGATTAAGTATCTTTCCTCCTAGTTTGATTGCATCTCATTTTTCCACATTAAGAGAATGTGGAATGGGGAATCTGTCGCCTTGGTTAAGTTAGCAACCTCACTTCAAGTGAGGCAAAAGATTCAAAATGGGGAGAGCTATACTCTCCCCCTCCCTTAATGTATTAATGGTGGGTCACTTTACATTTTCCGAGCAATCAACATGGGCACTTGAAGGACAATTGGTGTGAGTTCTCGCATGGTCGCACATGATTATAAGGTGGCAGAGAGTTGGAAGGTGGATGCGAGCAATCCTGCATTTAATTTTACAGAGGGACAACATGGTTGATAAACTAGAGANGTGTTGGGATTTGGATATTGCGTTGCATCTTAGAGGTCTGGTTGAGGGTTATATTGGAGGAAGGAACTATTTTAGTTGACATGTGGTGGAGGGAATTTTCTACATTAGCAGAGGAAGTGATTGGTTTTCTACATGAGCTCTTGCACATTGTAATGGTTTAGGCGAGCATAGGGATTGATGCACCCGACTAGCCATTCTTGGTTGTGGCTATGTTTAGGTGTCGTGAAGGATATTGGGTGTCGTGGTGCCTTTCTCTAGGCTGGAGTTCTGTTATGTTTCCAGTTCGGGAGTTGGACTTATCCTTTGAGGTTGGGTTTGCAAATGGGGAAGCCATGGTTGTAGAAGACTCATGAGAAATCAAGCAAATTTTGAGGAGGCATGGAGAAATAATCCAAGCCAATAATAATGCTATCTTGGTTCTTACAATCAAAGTGGCAGAGCTGGAGCATGTGTGCAATTCTCACAATGTAAGTGTGTCCAATCTTCTTCTTGGTTTTAGGGGTCGCTTGGATTCTATCGAGGCTAAGTGCGATACGTTGAGGTCCCTGATCTTGGCTCAACAAGCGGATAACTTATCTCTGGCTTCCAACAATAATGGCACTCAGAGCTCCATTCACAAAGGGGAGGTAGGGACAAAAATAGGGTATTAGGCTCTAATGGAGCTCTAGGAAGAAGAGAACCAACAAGTTTCAAAGTAGTTGGAAGACTAGACTAGTGTCAAATAAAATCTAGAATGAATGTTTTTTTGATTTATTAGCATATTAGGATAGTTTATTAGGAAGACTACTTGTAAAAACACTTGGAATGTTTGATTAACATTTACTTTTTTGTATGTAATTAGTGATCTAGAAATATACACTTGTGAAAAACTCATGGATAATTTTTTAATAGTTGTTGCTTTGTCATAATAGGTTTTATATTTATATAATGAAAACCTTCAGTTTGAGTTAAAAAAAAAGCTCGCTACCAAGTATTGTTAAACGTGTAGTCTAAACGTTCTACGTTTTGGTTTTTTTTTCGGGTATATTATCTGTTGATTTTGTCTGATATCCGGTCATAAATTGTTAGAATTGTAAATTAAGTGGTTGATTTTGTATAATCTGAGCACCCCTGGATTTTTTTAGGACGCAGAATCCATTGATGCATTCAAAAATGCAATTTAGACAACATAAATGGGTGATTTCACCCAAATTTATCTCATCGGATTTTGATGAAAATGTCAAAACAACGCCATTGTTAAATACAAAACAAACTTAAAGGTCGTGGGTGCGGCGTAGTGGTAAGGTCGGTCATGTAATGACGGTCAGGTCTCGGGTTCAAACTCGAACATGGTCGTTGCTCGCTGCCTAATTAACCGTTCTGAGCCAAGCTCACCACCTTTTATTTTTTTTCCCGCACGCTGGTCGCCCCTGCGCGCCTCCTGTTCGCTGGTCGCCCCTGCGCGGCCCTTAGGCAGCCAAGCTTGCTCGAGAGGATCTGCAGAGCTCCCCCGTCACCATGGAAGGCCCAGGGGACCCCGATCCGCCCCCTGAGGTTCAGGCCTTCAGGAAAATGGTAG
This sequence comes from Picea sitchensis, assembly GCA_010110895.2. Lineage (NCBI taxonomy): Eukaryota > Viridiplantae > Streptophyta > Pinopsida > Pinales > Pinaceae > Picea > Picea sitchensis. The sequence continues at coordinate 142,396 of SNQJ01S0003908.1, read as the reverse complement.
CTTCAGGCCCAAAGCGGCCACCAACAGCTTCACAGCAAAAGTTCGTAAAGAAGATGGCCTCCATCCCCACGGTGGCACTGCCAGAGGAAGAAATCTGTAAAGCAGCACTGAACCTGACTGAGAGAGGTTTAATAGGACA
>SNQJ01S0003908.1:104305-134785 GCA_010110895.2 Picea sitchensis | reverse complement strand
AAAAAATCTAAATATGAAGACTCGGTTCAGCAGTGCCAGCCTAAACATCATCCTTGAAAGACTGAAGAGAGTATCACTAGACTTCAACTCCTGCAAGTACTATCATATCCTAAGAAAACTGAACAGTGAAGCTGATAGTATGGTGAACAGAGGCAGCTCCCTAGTCAAAGGACTCCTTATTGTAAACAACGAAAGCTATTATCATATGCATTGAAAATGCTGACTCACAAAAGCAGCTGTAGACAGAAATCTGCCTTGTAAACTGGGTCGCTTCGGCAAGACCCTCTTCTCTTACAGTCAATAAAATCCACAACCGTTTCAGTTAAAAAAAAAAAAATGGACAAAACATCTGAGATAAGAAAAACTTTATCCATATAAAACTCAAACTACCCCTGAAACAGTTCAATTCAACTCATTTTCTTTTATTTATTTTTCTTAAAAAAAATCTATTTACTACCGAATTAACCTACTCCATATAACATAACCTACTCCATATAACATATGTAATACATATAACATATAATTTGACAGGATTTCTTTTTACAACAACAAAACTCGGTAACTTACGAAATGTGACCACCTATATATGCAATGTTTGGCACCTTTTTTCTTTGATGGAATTCTGATTGAATCCCACAAAAGGATCGTATGAGATATTAGATCGCATGGAATGCTAGACCTTTGGCAAATCTGTGTGGCAGATCGTTGGATGGCGGACCACAATGATGACAGAAATCTGGAATTGGAATCGCTGCAAATATTTTGTAATAGAGGGAGAAATCAATGCTGCAAATATTGCATCAAGGAACAGACAAGACGTGGTCCTTCGATTTTATTATCGTTTCTGAATCTGTTACCACTGCGTTTGATCTGAATATTGTTGGGCATTATTTGTGCATACAATATTAGAGATGCTGGAAAATTTCGTTGGACTGAAGCTACCTTCAGAAACTCTTGTCTGCGTGTAAACTCTAGCATGATGATTGTTCAGATTTTTGTATATTGAAAAACAACATAACAGTTTTTTGTAATACGTCCAGAGAGAAGATGCGCAATACAATTGGTTCAAAAGTTTTAAATTGCAGCTTACTCATAGATGGCAGAAGTTTTAGATTGCACGTTGTGGATCTGTGCTGCTTGTTCTTCGATTTTAAACCAGAGAGAGGCGATTTTTGTAGAGAGCGAATTTTGCAGAGAGAGGCATGGAGGTTAGACCTATTCCTCACGTGATTAGGATGAGGACCAATATATATTTTTTTATTTGCAGATTTAAACTTGCAGAGAGTTGACCAAAATTTTCATAAATTTTACCAACAAGAGGATGAATAATATTGCATATCTAAAACTTAAGATCAGTGATAAGATCAGTGATAGATCTTAAAAAAATTGTTTTCCTTCTTAAAACTAAATAATTACGTCGAAAAGGGGTACACCTATTGATAATGGGCAGATTTAATAGGGGTTTAGTGCTTAATAAGTTTTTTATGGACATGATTAAATATGGCTGGAATATTCTTAGTAGTCACACAAAATAAATCGCTGTGATTTCAATCATTAACTTCCTAGCTATTATAAAGATATCAGTTTATGTGTTTACTTTTTTACATTTACTTAATCATATTTAAAAATTACTTTGATAGCTAACTGATTGCCACGTAAGTGATTAACATAAATTAAAATATTAACACCAGATAAATGAAGCCCAACAGTTTATTTGTTAATAGATAATAAAATTTAATATATTCTTTTAAAGATTCATTTCATCTTCTCATCCTTTTGGCGTTCACCATCAATGCGACGATGGAGTTTTCCAACGTCTTTTTCCCTTGAATCTCGTCTTCACCAAATGCATATAACCATGCTCTGATACCAAATGAAGATAGCAGAAGTGTTCTTGGACACACAAATTTTATTAAAGAAGGAAAATAATTTACACAATTAATGCAAGAGCTCACAATCTCCAACATTAATCTAGCATGAGAAAATGTGAGCTTTAATAAACTCATCATACTAATTCTAAGCTAATTTTTGGTATGGACATCTTATTACATAATCATGTGAGTATGAAAAGTGTCCATATACATTAAATAAAGATTCTAACAATTTCCTATCTTGTTGCTTCTAAGAAGTGACTCTTTTCTAGACTCATTATCTAATCTAACTAAATACATTCTAGAAAAGCCTAAGTATAATAAAATTATATTATACTAAGTACTTTAGGATCATAATATCTAACACTTAAAATTATATTATACTAAGTACTTTAGGATCATAATATCTAACACTTAGTAGTGAAATTACTTTTGGCTTTATTCGTGGACAGAGAATCTTGTCTTGTTTTGCTTTTAATTTTATTCCACCTAATTTGAGTATGTGAATGTAATGATTTCATTCTTCATCTAGCTCTTCTTGAATATGAATCCGAACCTCTTAGAAACCTTGTGAACTTGTAAATAAAGGGAGGTGAAAACCCTTATGGATATGCATCCATGCTACACAAAAATGTACATGTTTTTTCGTCGAACTTTCCTCCCATTTGTTATCCATATCTATTGATGTAAAACCTTAAAACAAATCCACCATCAACCTACAAAATAGAGGAAAAACCCTCAAATCAACAAAACTAGCTAAGAAATTAGGAATAATAGTGAGAAATGGAAAATAACAGAATGAAAATCAATAATGGGAAGAAATGAAATAATGAAGAGGGAAAAAAGAGTTACTAGTTAAGCCATATATATCAATACATTACAATTCTATTATTATATTAGTGTTGTTATTATTGGTCAGCTAGGCTCCTTAGTAGTAAATTGTGCCCTTTGTCTCCTATATATACCAAGGAGACTAAGTTTTAGAGATCATCTCATATGTGTGCATTTGTTATATTGTAAAAGGAGGTTTCCCCCTTGAAGAGACTTCTCATTCATTCTTCTCTCTCATTCTCAAGGTGTGGAGTTATTTCTCTTTCTATTTTTATGTTATTTGGGTATTTGGTGCATAACATGTTGATGTTTGTAGCATCGAACGAGTACTACTTCTGCACAGGTCTAAGTGTCTAGACGTGTGGAAGCCATCTAAAGCCTTTAACCTTAGTAATTTACTTTAATTAAAGGTTAAAGTAAAATGTTTTTATTAATTAATTGAGTTTAATTTAATGAAATGCTAAAATTATTAGCATTAGTGAATTAAATGAATCTTAGCCATTGATCTCAAGGGAGGTGAGATCTAATCTCAATCGTTGATCACTTTGGAGATTAGGGTTAGATATAACTCAATATTATAAAATCAAGGCTAGGTGAAGGGGGGACACATGTTGGAGAAATCTACTTGGGAGCAAAGAAAGACTTTTGCTAAGGTTCTTGAGTTACAAAGGACTGTGACTCAAGGGAATTTCAGATAGGTGAAAAAAGACTTTCATCTATAGATCAAGTCCAAAGAAGGAAAGTGCAAAGGTGCAGCAAGAGGAGAAAACCCAACAACCAAAAATCGAAGGACATATTTATAGGCAGTCCAATAGTAGGTTGCAGGTTAGGTAGGGCGACCATATAGTTGTGGATCATATATGAGTGTGTGGACATGTGTCATATAGAGTAGCAGGGCACATACATATGCGTCGTACAAGACCACACATGTGCGTACATACGTGCAGGCTAGATTACACAAGTGTGTACATACGCACATGTTATACTGCACAAGCATGTACATACACATCGTACAGGATGCACAAGCCGCGTACAAGTTCATACAGATCATCGTACATGGGTAGCTTCAACAGAGGGTTTCTTCAGGGAAGTCTTGCCAAGTTTGTTGTGTTTGTATTTTTCTCAGTAGGAAGATTATTTCCCAGGTTGGGAAAGCCTTTGTAAGCTTTGATATTATTAATGAGAAGTGGATTTGAAGGGAAGAATTTCAATGTGCATGTGTGAAGTTTGGTTTCCATCTTTTTCTTCTCTTGTATTTATTTCCATCCAATATATTTTATTATGTGTTGTAAATTGATTATAAGCAAGAAAATACACAAGGTTGTAAACTATATAGGTGTTGGGAATTGAGAGATTTCAACATGGTATTGAGAGCGTGTTGAAAATTCAACATGGTATTAGAGATTTCACTATGAGAGGTAGCCAGATTTCAGATCCACATCATTGTGCAATGGATCTGCAAGGAGATCTCTGTAGATCTATAAGCCAACAATGAAATTCATTGAGTGCTTGAGACATGAAGGATTGTGATTCAAGAGGATCTCAACAAGGGTGAAGAAGGACTTTCATCCAGAGATTAGCTCAAGGGATAACAAATCTATTGGAGTTAGTGACTCATAGAGAGAGAAAATAAGGAATTTTGCTCAAGGCGATCTTAGTAGGGGTGAAGAAGGAATTTCACCTAGAGATCTATTCAATCCAAGGGAGAAGAGAAGCATGCAGGGAAACACCAGACAAATTTGGTAACAAGGAAAGATCCGAGAAGATTTGAGCCGCAAAATTCGTACAGAGTAGTCAGAGCAATTTCGTACACGCGAGTAGATATCTCAAGGCACGTACATACACACAGGATAGAGTGCTCAGGGCATGTACATACACGCAGGATAGTGAATAAAGGTGCCTGCATACACATAGTGCAGTGGACACAAGCGCGTACATACGCGCAGTGCAGTGGACACATGCATGTACATACACACTATACAGATCGTGTAGAGTGCGTACAGACTATACAAGTCACCAACACATGGTCGTACAACAGAGCAGAGGCTCTAGGCTATAGGAGTTGGCTGTATTTTTCTTTTCTCAGTGGGAAAAAATATGACATGAGTATGGGAGTTATTCAACAATCTGATGAACAAGGACTCATGGATTCATGTAGAGCTTGGTGATGATGCCAAGTATGTAGTAAAGGGAGAGGGAACAATCTTGTTCTAGCTTGAGTCAAGTGGTTCGTTGAAAGCCTAGGATGTGCTATATGTACCAGGACTTAGGAAGGATTTTCTCTCAGTCTCAGTAACGAAGGCTAGGGTTTTGTCGAGAAAGGGAAAGTACTCATATGTTCAAAGGGAGCTAACCCTGACACAACAATGAGCATTGAGGTTAGAAAGGGAGATTTATACAGGTTGTAGAGCAAGCCTGTTCAACCCTTGGTACATGACAATGAAAAACTGTGTGAGTTAGGGCACAAGCGAATGGGACACTTGCATTACATGACATTGTCGATTCTAAGGGAGATTGTCACCAATCTTCCAAATTTCAGTGTTGAGAAGCAGGGCATGTGCAGAGGGTGTGCACTTGGAAATAATTCTAGGTTTGTTTTTCCAAGCAGCGAGAGTAGGTCTAAGGGGATATTTGATGTTATACATACAGATGGTTGTGGATTGAGGTCAGTCGTAGAGGATGTGGAGTATGAGGATCCAAAGGAAGAACAACGTTCAAATGCTTCCAGTGTGAGAAGTGAACCTTCAGGTGCAGAGGAGGAGTTATCCCCTTCTAGTTCTACCAGGAAACCTAGATGTTTCATGCAGACTTTAAGGGATGCTTAGGAGCATGTTGAGGCTCCTAGGAGCACTATCAGGGAGAGCAGGCCTCTGAGAAAGTTTCCAAACTTCATGGAACTAATGAGTAGCATCATTGATTTTGAGTCTTCCAGTGTTTAGGAAGCAACATACCAACATGTTGGTGGGACGCCATGGTGCAAGATAATGTGTGGGACATTGTGCCAGGATCAGAGGGACAACCAATTCTAGGTAGCAGAAGTACCTTCCTCACTAAGAGGGAGTGTTGATGTTTGTAGCATTGGATAGGTACTTCAGCACATGTACCATTGTCTAGACATGTGGAAGTTGTCCAAAGCCTTCAACCTTAGTAATTTACTTTAATTAAAGAAATTATTAAAAGTAAAGTGTTTTTATTAATTAATTGAGTTTAATTTAATGAAATGTTAAAGTTATTAGCAATAATGAATTAAATGAATCTTATCCATTGATCTCAAGTGAGGTGAAATCTAATCTCAGATGTTGACCACTTTGGAGATCAAGGTTAGGGTATAACTCAATATTATAAAAGCAAGGCTAGGTGAAGGGTAGACACATGTTAAAGAAATCCACTTGGGAGCAAAGAAGGACTTTTGCTTTAAGTGCTTGAGTTACAAAGGACTGTGACTCAAAGGGATCTCAGATAGGTGAAGAAGGAATTTCATCTAGAGATCAAGTCCAAAGGAGGAGAGTGCAAAGATGTAACAAGAGGAGAAAACCCAACAGCCAGAAATTGAAGGACAAATTTATGGGCAATCCAGTAGTAGGTTGTAGGTCAAGCAGGGTAGTCGTATGGTTATGGATCATACAGGAGTGTGCAGACACATGCCATATAGAGCAGCATGGAACATACATATGCGCTACACAAGATCGCACAGGCGTGTACATACACGCAGGATAGATTGCACATGCGCGTACATACGCACAGGATAGATTGCACAGGTGCATACATACACACAGGTTAGATTGCACAAGCAAGTACATATGTGTTGTACAGATCGTATAGGGCATGCAAAAATTCATACAGATCATTGTACAAGAGTAGCATCAATAGAGGGTTTCTTCAGGGCAATCTTGCCAAGTTTGTTGTGTTTGTATTTTCTAAGTGGGCAGATTATTTTCCAGGTTGGGAAAACCCTTGTAAGTTTTGATATTTTTAATGAGAGGTTGTTATAAAGGGAAGAATATCTATGTGCATGTGTGAAGTTTGGTTTCCAGTTTTTGCTTCCACTGTATTTATTTCGAGCCGGTATATTTTATTTTGTGTGCTTTAATTTGATTATAAGAAAGGAAATACACAAGGTATTAAAGTATCTAGGTGTTGGGAATTGAGATATTTCAACATGGTATTGAGAGTGTGTTGAAAAGTCAACATAACATTTGGTATCAGAACATATGATCCTTGGGTTTTGGCTCCTTCAAATGAGTCATATTGGTATTTTGATAAACACAAATTATGGGAAGTTTCATAAATAAAAAAATTGGGAGCTTGAGGAGACATAGAAAAGTACCCATGACAAAAAAAATTAGTTTATAGTTCACTATACTTTTCAAGTTATGTGTTTTGGAAGTTAAGGCTTTTTACTAGTCCTAAAACTAGTCTCAAATAGGGGTTCTCGATAAAACAATCATATTTGATCTAATAAGATCCAAATTGAGTGCCACTAGTTATATTGAATAGTGTATGGATTGTAGTATTTATGGTCAAAATTTAGTAGATCTGAAAAATTGGACACGCGGTAGGTCATACAAGTTTGCTCTCCTAAAAGGGACAAAACCAACAAGTTTTGGGAAAGTTACCATAACTTTCCCTTAGCACATCGAAATTTGGTCAAACCTATGGCAATGCAGAGAAGACATATTATGATACTATAGGCTTAAATTTTAGACTTAGAGGGGATGAAATTTCAGATATACTTTAGGAGAATGGTCAACCAACAAGATAGTCTACAAACCATGGATTTTAAAGGTATCTTAAATTGAAAATAACATAATGATTGGAAGATCTATTTTTGGTGATTCAAAAATTGTGATAAATAAAAGTGTATTATTATTTTCTCTCGTAACAAAGGATTTTGCAAAAAATTATACACATATTAAACCTCCAAAGAGCACATCGATGACACCATATAACGTACAAGGTATGGAATTTAGGTTGTCCAAGGTGGAAGGGCTAATGAAAACTACACAAAAATCTGATGGTAAGGAATGTTGACATTGTAGATATGATAAGAGAAAGAGATTTTGAAGAGATTGAAAGGGATCTCAAAGAAAATATCAAACATAATCTCAAAGACATGAAGGGGGGGAATTTTGAATGAGATAAGACTTGTCCGTAATATTAATTCACCTCCACAAGAAGAGGATAAGGAAAACAAGAGGGTTGTGATCCATGTGGATATCGGTAGCTGCCCACCTATTCCACTGACTCAACATATAGTTTCCATTTTGACAGTGTTTCTACAGTTTTTTGGGTCCCAAACTTTCAGGGTCGTTTTGAGGCCCTAAACGACATTTTTTTGAAGTGACAACACCCAAAAAATACTTATCGCCATGTATTGGGTTGTTCAGAATGTTTACTCCTTAGTTATACCTTTTCGACGAGGTATCAAGCGCCCTAAACAGAGATTGTATGAAAAAAATACGCCCTAGGAAAATTGATGTATCAACTACCTCCATCGGGCCCACAAACCTTTTGGCGTTTCATCTTCCGAGGTTAGGGTTTTGGAAGTTTAGTGTTTTCACATTTATGCTCTATGTTAAAAATGCCTTGTGAACCTCATTGTAATGATATTCTTGTGAATTCACATAGCCATCACATCTCTTCTTAGAGATAAGATACCACCATTCTAGCGAGTTCATTTCACTCTGTATTTTCTTTTATGGTCTATGCATATTTCAATCTTTAATAGAAATTGAGTATTGTTGTATCTCTGTGTTTCTGTCTTATTTCTGTATTTTATTGTGTTCCCTCATAAATCCAAATTAGGTTGAGTCTTGGTCACATATTGAGAAAAATGAAACACAATTGGAGAACAATAGGTTGGAGTCATCGACACTTGATCATTCATCACTCCAATATCCACAACAATAAGGGTTCAACTCGGGACCAAGGGACTACTTCATGCCCAAGATTGATATGATAAATTTTGATGGTAATGATCCAATAACATGGATACTCCAGATGGATCAATTATTTGATTTACACCAAGTGCCAACTTTACAAAATGTAATTATTGCATCCTTGTATTTAGAGCCTGATAAATTTGTGTGGTAATAATGGCTTTGTGATTGTAAAAAAGACTATTTTGCTTCTTGCTTTGTTTTTAAGGATCAATTAATAGCACATTATGGGGATATTAAGAGAAACACCTTTTTTATCCAATTGATAAATCTCAAGCAAAGAGGTCCATGTACAAAGCACATTCAACAATTTCAAAAGTTGTGTCTTAGAGCGAAGAACATTCCCGAGGAAAATTCATTGGATCTCTTTATGGGTAGTTTAAAGGGGAGTAACATGAGGTACATCTCCTTGAGCCTAAATCATTGGAGAATGATTTTTTTATGGCAAGGTGTTATAGCATCAATTGCCACGGGTGAAGCATTGATGATCTTATTGGCCTAGTCCTTATCCTACTTACAGACACATCTTCCCCATACCTCCTTGAGATTTTCTTAAAAACACTTTTTTGGAACTTGTACGTGCCCTGAAAGTTATGAAACACACATATATGTGGGTTGCAAGGAAAGTCACGTACATGTTAATAAATGCTTAAAAATATATATTTTTGCCTAATTAAAAGTTGAGTTATGTGTTTGGTTAGTTCCCTGACTTCATTTACCCATACTCAATTGTCTCTAACCAACTAGAGATAGATTAAATAGAGCATTTGGTCCAAGGAGAAAGGTAATGATTCAATGCATATCAAAGAAAAAAATAGATTGGCTATCCCTTCCATGTATGTAAGCCCATATACCTCCCATTTTTTGTTGGTTCTTGACCTAGAAACCCTTGTTTCCAATCTTTTTTGAGCACCTTTTTATCTGACTAGGAGTTTCCTTATATTCTCCTTGAGTATGTCGATGAATCAAAGGTAGAGACCAACCTTTATAACAAAATATTGGGGTGGAGGGACCCAACGTCTTTTCTATGAAGTAGTGCCACAACAATACACGTATACATTGTAACTTCTAAAACCGTTGAATATTTATAAGATGCTCATTCCTTTGAAACGTTGTGTTTGTAATGTTTAATTTGTAGTTATTTAATTTATGTTGTTTAGAACACTAGTTGCATTGATTTCTTTTTGTATTTACTTGAACTAACATGTAGTTATTAGTATAATTTCCGCTCCTCGTAGACTTGTATGCTTGAAGTTTTTGCAGGTTGTAGAGGAAGCTATCGGAAAGAGCGAGAAGGTTTCGGAATTTGGGAACAACATCAAACGTAGGACTGCGAGTGAGTTTATTTTTGTCCTCCTCATGATAGTTAGTTATTTCAATTGAATCGGTTATAGAATATTTGTTGTGTGTTATCTTGTGGAATTTGATGTTTTTACGGTTATTGATTTGTTGTAGCTCACAATTGTAGGGGACTTTCCCCGAAAGCAGAACTTGAAACCATACTCAGGATTTCTCCAGAGTGGGCATGTTTTTGGGCTTTTGTTTTGTTTGCTTGATTTTATTGTTTTTCTTTTGTTTCTGACTACTATCTGACACTTAGATTAGTAATTTGTAATTGCCCAAGTCTTTCTTTATTCACTTGAGCCTATTGTTTTCCTCTTGATTTCTCTTTTTTTTTATTTTTTGGAGCATATACGCGTTGTTTAGTTATAACATTTGTGTACATATGCGCCTGCCAATTAGGACAGTCGGGTACATTTGTAGTCTACTTTGAGCACAAGTACATACATCTCTCTAGATAAGGTTTTTTCAAATCTTTTTTGGTTTTAAGGTGTTGGGATAGGTGTCTAGGGTCTCCCCTGGGGAATTAAGACTCTATGTGTGTTTCTTTCTGAGCTCAAAAGTTGTTTAGTTTGATTTTTATCAAGAAAACAAGAAAAATTGCACTTCTTTGTTGATCATTTTCAAGTTTATAAAATTGGTTTAAGAAGTTGTTTTTCAGAATCTTTCTTGCCTTGGGTAGCCTTGTTTGTTGTCCTTGACAGGTTTGCATAGGTCTGAGTTCTTCTTCTACCTCTTTCTTGTTTATTTCGTTTAGAGAAGAAAGTTTGTTTGAAATTTTCCTTTTTTTTTTTACCTTTTAAACAAGAAAAACAAAATATTTTTAGGAAGTATACTTTTGTATTCCTTTTCAGTCCTTGCCACTTTTTCGTTGAAAAATAAAACTTTCTCACTTTCTCTCTTTTAGTGCTTCTTAAATTTCAAATTGCATTTTGCATCCTTGAAAGATTTTTCATTTTTGAATAGTTAGTTATAGTTTTGACGAAAAAGATAGTTTAGTTTCTTTTTAGTTGCTTTTCATTTCAAAAAGAAAAATTGCATCGGTAATGCATCCTATCTGAAAGAAAATTTTGCATTTTTCCATATTCGAAAATAAAAGAGTTTGCTCCTTTTTTCTGAAGCATTTTGCACTCATTTTCAGTGAAGAAAAAACATATTGCATATTATGTTCTTATAAGTATTTTGATTTTCTATTGAGGCTTTAAAAAGCACCATTTAGTTTCATCCATTACCCCTTTTGAATAAACAACAACCCTTTTAAAATGAATGCTTAATTAAAATAAACTAGACTTTTCATTTTCTAGGGTGAACAAACTAGCTTAAGCTAGGGCCTTGGATTAGGTTGGAGTGTTAACTCTCCAAGTCCATAAAGCAATTTAGGAGTCTGAGATATGGAGCGCTAAAATCAAACTGTCATATAGGTATAGTCAAGATCCTCCTCTAACACAGGAGTTAAACACAAGGTCGCGTGAGGAAGAGCAAAGCATATAACCCCTTTGAAGCTTGACATGACATAGCAAAGAGATTGTATTTTGGGGGATTTTCTAGTGTTCTTACCTCCTTGAGAGGTGAAAATTTCAAAGCTTCATGATTTGTTACCCTGCCCACACGTTCGATCCCGACTATCGCATGTACCGCCTGGACGCTAACTATGAGTTGGTATCCTTAATAGTTGTTCCTAAGTTTCTCAGAGGTGACTGTGGGGGGTTTCCCGTGGTACTTGGGGCAGATGTCGCATCACACTTCTTAGTACCCCTAGAGGGTGCACTACGAAGCGTAGGTACTTGAACCAGGAAGGGATGGTAGTGGAGGTTGGGGTAAATATCTCTCGCTCCTTTTTTCATTATTTCACGAGACTTAATCAACCTATGCCTTTGTTAGGAAGGTCCTTCCCTAACTTCGTTACTACTGCGGTCTTGAGACCTAATCCACCCGAGATGGAGTATTGGTGAAGTTGTTTGTGATTGTTGTTTCGTTAGGATTTTTCTAGTGGTGTGCTATGCGTACGTAGGAGACTTAGGTAAGTGTGTCGGTAGTCACCTTGAGTCTCTAATTTAAAGTGGTTGATCAACTACCTTGTCTATCTAAGAGAATTTAGGGTCTTCCACCTGTCCATTTGAATTCTCCACCACTTACTTTGAGGCGTCGACTCGATCAAATCGACACTTTTGTACCGGTTGGTCCCATTGACATTGTAGAGATAGAGCCCGCATAAACAAATGCTTATGTGCTAGAGGTTACACAAATATTGCATCTCGAAGATAGAGGCTTTGTTCATCCTTTTAACCCTTCGTTGACTGGATTCCATGATCCAATTGTCTTGCAGATTCCAGCTTCTAGGTTGGATTACACCGATACTCTCCCTCTTAGGTGGGCCATCATGGATGGAACTTCAGAAGTGTTTGGGTCGAGGCGGGGGGCGCAACCCCCACTTTTGTTAAAATAATGTAACTGTAAAGTGTATTCTTATTATTCATTAGATCAATCCCCATTGTGGATTGATCATGTCGGTTATTGTATAAGGACCAAATTCCCTTTTGTGGATTGGTCATATTATAATTGTAAAGGCAAAAGAAGAAGTTGGCCCCAGAATATATCAAGAGGCCCCGAAATATAATAAAGGTGGTTATAACCACCCAGGAGAAGAAGTCGACCCTGCCAGTGAATGGACACTCCCACATGTGCCAGTCTTGTATAAATAAGGAGGCTAGCGCCTCACTTAGTCATACACTCACTTGTTCATTGAGAGACAAGTTTCGGAGCTGCAATTGGAGAAGAGAGAGAGAGAGAGAGAGAGAGGCACATCTTTAGGAGAGGACTTTCTGTATTTGCTTGAGTTATCTCTTGGCATTATATTGGCTATCTATAATAAGGAAGTTTTGCTAGGTTTTCTTCCCCTAGAGGGTTTCCCAGGATACATGTTGTGTCTCTTGTGATTGTGTATTTCTCAGTGATCTTGCATTATGCTATTATTATCTATTGAAATGCAAAGAACTATAATAATGGCTTAAACATTAACATGGTATCAGAGCCAAGTTGAAGAGAGCATCTTTCACAAGAGAAAAATGAAAAATGTCATTGTTGTCGTACATGCAAATTAGGGCCTTTTGTTGGTGAGGTATTTCAGCCCTAAAACCATCTATAAAAGTGCGCCCTCCCCCAAGGATCATTTTGGCACCTTCAACGCACCTTTTCAGTGGTTAGATCTCCCAGAAAGTGAAACCCTAGTTTCACAAAGTACCAGAAAACCAGAGTACCAGAAGTACCAGAAAACCAGAAGCACCAGTCCAGAAATCCGCAGATCAAGTTTGAGGGGGTAAAGTTGGATTTTCGAAAATCTGACTGCACCAGCTTACTCGCCTCAGCTCAGTGCATCTATCCCCTGGATCAGAATTTCAAAATTTGAAGTTTGAAAAATTAGGGTTTCCTTATAAAACCGTAAGTTGCAGTTGCAGTCTCAGAACCAGTTGCAGTTGCAGTTGCAGCCGTACTACCAGTTGCAGTCACTCTAGAAGTTTTTAAAGAGTTGGTAATGATTATCGTTGCTGCCAGATGGTGCCACCACCTGCAAATGCTATCAGATGTATGCACTCACATATGTTTAAATGGTTAAACTTTAAAGAGTATTTGCAGGAGAAGGGATCTCTTGCCATAGATCCAAAAGGATCTCAAGATTCAACACATTCAGAGGAATGATGCAACCCAGGTTGATTATTCTGATATGCATCCATTTGTTATATTGATCAATGTTGCATCATTCTAACCTTTTCTAAGTCAAAGTATTAGATGGATTAAAAGTTGAGATCATAGAGCTTATCCTCCAACCCAACCTTCTGTCAAGATAATGTATTGTCTTAGTACATAAGACAGGTTGAAGAAAGCACTCGTCATCTTGAGTGAAGGAGACTCGAAAGAAAAGCAAGCACTCATTCCTGAGGACAAGGCTCTAGGTTTGATTAATCAAGTTGATAAGATTCAAAGGTACACATGACAAGTTGATGACTATAGTTGAGATAGCAGTCTTTGTAAAGTATTATACTTGATAGCATGTGAGCATATAGAAGCAAATGCTTTGCCTGATACAACTAACACCTCCTCTAGGAGAAACCTCGTGTGTTAGTTCCAAGTTGTCATGGAAGAATGTTTGATCACAACACTATGAGAGTGTTGACCTCATTTCGTATTTTATTCCTTACCTTTAATCTTTGCTTCAGATAAATTACAAGTGATAGCTCTAAAGGAGCTACTGTGATTATTGTTCGTGCTATTGCTTTATATTATCAAAATGATATTATTCTTGCTTGTTGTTTTGTTGACCTGCTCCAGGTCACAGGTAATAACCCTGAGGAAAGGTTGCAGAAGGCAACATGCTAAAGGAGAGACCATAAATGAAGCAATCATCATTGGAAAAGAAGAAGGTGGCTTGCATAAGCTAAAGGGACACTCAGAAGCTGCCATGACCCATGCCATTGAGAATCCATGTGAACTTTGGCATAGAATATTAGCTCACATTAAGTACAAGGAGCTACCATACATATGCAAAGCGGTCACAGGTTTACTAGAACTCAAGGTTGACCATGAAGGCGTATGCAATGGATGTGCACAAGGGAAGAACATCAAGAACCCTTTTCGAAGAGAGACAACAAAGCAGAAGGAGTCCTAGAACTCATCCATTCATATGTGTGTGGCCCAATGCCATCGTTCTCCATGAGTGGGTATGTATACTATGTATCATTCATTGATGATTATTCTCGTAAGACCTGGGTATATTTTTTGAAATCTAAAGATGAAGTGTTCAGCAAGTTCAAGGAATTCAAAGCCTTGATAGAGAATATTTCTGAAAGAAAGATACTCAAGTTAAATAATGGAGGAGAATATATCTCAAAAGAGTTTGTGAACATCTGCAAAAATGTTGGGATCAAGAGGGAACTCACTACTCCCTATAATCCCCAACAAAACGATGTAGCTGAAAGAAAGAACAGAGTGATAATGGAAGCTGTGAAGACTATGATCCATGATCAAGATCTTCCTATGTGCTTCTGGGCAGAAGCAGCAATGGCAACTGTATATGTGCATAATCGATTGTCCCATAGTGCACTTGGGCTCAAGACCCTGGAAGAGATGTTCACCGGAAAGAAGCCAGAGGTAAGCCATCTCAAAATATTTGGCTACCCAGTATTTATTCATATACTGAAAGAGAAGAGAAACAAGCTGGGACCTTCAGGAAAGAAGGGAATATTTGTGGGATACTGTGAGGTCTCCAAGGCCTTCAGAATCTATATACCAGGTCACCATCACATTGAGACCAGCAGGGATGTGACCTTTGATGAATATGCAGTGCGCAAGAAATCAATAAGATGTTAGCTTGAAGAAGTATATGAAGAGGAACCCGTAATCCCCAGAACTGCAGTGAGTGAGGTTCCCAGAGCCGCAAAACCAATGAGGGAAGTCGTAACTTCCCCTGATGAGGAAATTCTAGAAGAACATGATATATTAGAAGTTCAAGAACCTCCTTAGATGATGATCCTCTATAAAAGAAATCCAACTTGGGCTAGAGAGCTTATTCAAGATGGAGAGAAGTATGGTGTTCCCCAAGGAACCACGAGACAGGTGAAAAGACCAAAGCCATTCTCCAGTTATACGGATTTGATGTGTGACCTCCTAGAGAAGGAGCCTACCTGCTTTGAAGAAGCCATTCAGATGAAAGAATGGGAAGATTCCATGACAGAGGAATACCAATCCATAATAAAGAATGATGTATGGGAAATAGTTCCCATACCAAAGAGTAAAGACGTGGTATCCTCCAAATGGCCCTTCAAAATAAAAACATGCTGCTGATGGAAGTATTGAGAAGTATAAAGCAAGATTTGTCGCTCATGGCTTTTCTCAAAACGAAGGCATTGACTATGAAGAGACATTCGCTCTTGTAGCCAGATACACTTCGATCAGAACCATCATATCTTTTGTAGCTAAGATGAAGTGGAAGTTACACCAGATGGACGTGAAGACAGCTTTCCTAAATGGTGTCATCGAAGAGGAAGTGTATATAGAGAAACCTCAAGGATTTGAAGTTGAATACATGAAGTCTCATGTCTGCAGATTGAAGAAAGCCTTATACGGATTGAAGCAAGCTCCTAGAGCTTGGTATGGCCAGATAGACAGTTTCCTTACGAGCTTGGGCTTTACCAAGAGTAAAGCAGATTCTAACCTCTACTTCAAGGTTATGAACGATGAGCCAGTAATATTACTGCTATATGTGGATGACTTATTCTTAACCGGAGAAGAAAATCTCATCACTGAATGTAAGAAGAGACTTGCCTCAGAATTTGAAATGAAAGACCTTGGCCTAATGCATTATTTCTTAGGTCTTGAGGTATGGCAGAATCCAGAGAGGATCTTCCTTAATCAAGGGTAGTATGCAGCCGAAATCCTGAAGAAATTCAACATGTTGGAATGCAAGTCCATGAATATACCCATGGAAGCGAAGTTGAAGCTGTTGGTCGACACTTCATCATAATTGATTGATGCCACGTTGTACAGACAGATTATTGGATCGTTGATGTACCCGACGAACACCAGACCAGACATTTGTTTTGCCGTGAACACCTTGAGTCAGTTTCTGGTAGAACCTAGACATGTTCACTTAGTGGTTGCAAAACATGTGATGAGGTACCTTAAGGGTACAATAGATTGTGGTCTCAGCTATGATGGAGATCATGATTTCACATTGAGTGGATATACTAATGCAGATTGGGTAGGAAGTGTTTTTGACAGGAAAAGCACTTCAGGATGTTGTTTCAGTTTGGGATCAGCCATGATCTCATGGTAGAGTAGGAATAAATCCAACATTTCTCTCGGCACAGCGGAAGCAGAATACATTGTTGCATGTTCTTCCAGCTGCAAAGCTATATGGCTTTGAAAGTTGCTGACTAGTCTATTTGACCTAGAAGTGGAAGCAACCACGATCCTATGTGACAACCAGAGCTGCATAAAGATGACAAAGAATCATGTATTCCATGATAGGTCGAAGCACATAGAGATTCATTATCATTACATCTGTGACATGGTGCAGAGAGGAGCCTTAAAGCTCCAGTACGTTAGCATGGATGAACAGGTTGTGGATGTGTTAGCCAAGCCTCTATCTCATGTAAATTTTGAGCACTTTCGAGATAAGCTTGGAATATTCTGAAAGGACCTTCCTCGAAAGGGGGAGTAGTTGTTGTGATGAGACATCTCTTGCTTCCAGCCTCATTGCTGTGACGTAAAGCAAGATGTGATGAGACTAGTACTATGCTTCCGGCTTGACAGTTGTGACATAAAGCCAGTCTAGTATCTTGCTTCCAACCTGATGGTTGTGATGTAAAGCAAGAAGATGTGATGTGACTAGTACTGAGCTTCCGGCTTGACATCTGTGACGTAAAGCCAGTCTAGTATCCTGCTTCCAGCTTGATTGTTGTGACGTAAAGCAGGACGAGCATCTTGCTTCCGGCTTGACAACTGTGACGTAAAGCAAGACGATGAGATGAGACTAGCACTGTGCTTTCGATTGGATAGCTGTGACATAAAGCCAGTCTAGTATCCTGCTTCCAACTTGATTGTTGTGATGTAAAGCAGGACGAGTATCTTGCTTCCAGCTTGAGTGTTGTGATGTAAAGCAAGACGTTGAGATGAGACTAGTACTGTGCTTCTAGCTTGAGAAGTTGTGACGTAAAGCCAGTCTAGTATCTTGCTTCCAGCTTAAGTGTTGTGACGTAAAGCAAGACATTGAGATGAGACTAGTATTGTGCTTCCAGCTTGAGAAGATGTGACGTAAAGCTAGTCTAGTATCTTGCTTCCATCTTGATTGTTGTGATGTAAAGAAAGACGAGTACTGAGCTTCCAGCCTTACAACTGTGACGTAAAGCCAGTCTTGTATTATGATGAGCTAGCCTCGTGTTGTGATGATGATGATGATGTATTAGTTTTATACTAATACATATTGATGCAGATGACGATTGCATTCCTTTGAGAATGACAATGTTGTCGATGAAGAAAACTTTCGATGATTTATAGATACGCCAGTCAATGTTCCAAGATGATATTGATGATGATGTCCTCTCACCCACTTGATGTTATTGATGATGTTGTCCTCTCTCTCGTATGATGTTGTTGAAGAATACCCTTCTTGTTAAGGGGGAGTGTTAAAATAATGTAACTGTAAAGTGTATTTTTATTATTATTTGATATATTATTCATTGGATCAGTCCCCATTGTGGATTGATCATGTCGGCTATTGTATAAGGACCAAATCCCCTTTTGTGGATTGTTCATATTGTAATTTTAAAAGGCAAAAGAAGAAGTCGGCCCCAAAATATATCAAGAGGCCCCGAAATATAATCAAGGTGGTTATAACCACCCAGGAGAAGAAGTCGGCCCTGCCAGTGAAAGGACACTCCCACACGTGTCAGTCTTGTATAAATAAGGAGGCTAGTGCCTCACTTAGTCATACACTCACTTGTTCATTGAGAGACAAGTTTTGGAGCTGCAGTTGGAGAAGAGAGAGAGAGAGAGAGAGAGAGAGAGAGAGAGAGGCACATCTTTAGGAGAGGACTTTTTGTATTTGCTTGAGTTATCTCTTGGCATTGTATTGGCTATCTATAATAAGGAAGTTTTGTTGGGTTTTCTTCCCCTAGAGGGTTTCCCAGGATAAATGTTGTGTCTCTTGTGATTGTGTATTTTTCAGTGATCTTGTCTTATGNTAGCTTGAGTTATCTCTTGGCATTGTATTGGCTATCTATAATAAGGAAGTTTTGTTGGGTTTTCTTCCCCTAGAGGGTTTCCCAGGATAAATGTTGTGTCTCTTGTGATTGTGTATTTCTCAGTGATCTTGCATTATGCTATTATTATCTATTGAAATGCAAAGAACTATAATAATGGCTTAAACATTAACAACTTTAGGAGGAGTTTGACCTCCTTTCATGTCTAACCAAACGACTAGTGTGGTTCAATCCACGGAATCCACATCGATCAATAGCTCTTCACCTTTGATAATTGGGTCCACTCACCCTTTGAGTGCGGGCTCCTCATTGCCATTTATATCTAACACTTTTTTGTTTGGGAAGCCATTGATCGACATGCAGAACATGTCAATTGTTCTTAATCAATTCCCAAAAGTACTAATGTTGGTGTCGGGAGTTCTTCACCTCCCCTCCAAGATTTTCCTTGGGGTAGATGAAATATCCCTCCATTGTTCCCCTCGCTCGAGAGTAGGTCTTTCCTGTCTTCACCTTTGACAATTGGGTCCACTCACTCTTTGAGTGCGGGCTCCTCGTCGCCATTTATATCTAACACTTTTTCACTTGGGATGCCATCGTTCGGCATGCAGAACATGTCGGTTGGTTTTTAATTGATTCCCCAAAGTATTAATGTTGGTGTCGAGAGTTCTTCACCTCCCCTCCAAGCTTTTCCTTGGGGAAGAGGAAATATCCCTCCATTGTTCCCCTCAGGTCGAGAGTGGGTCTTTCCTATCTTCTGGCCCTAATACCTTCATGGAATGGGGCGGACATATGGGAGATTGATTCCAATACATCGGCATGTCGTCTTCCTCTAACCCTTCCATGTTATTTGGTGGGTTCAGGAGCAACCCCTTTCCATCATCTCGAATGTTAGCAGGGGGAAACCCCTTCCGAGGCCAATGGAATCCCATGCAAGGGTCATAATATTTGAAAGGGATGTCATCAGGAGGAAACCCCTTTCTCAGTCAGAATTATCCAATGCAAGGGGATTTCCCTTCACAAGGGATGTCAATAGGGGGAAAACACTGCTTTTTCTGATGAGAACCATATAGGTGGAGGTTTTCCTCCTTCTAACCAGGGTCATTAAGGATTTACTCAAAATATTGGCCCATCTACAAACTCTTCATGGAAACTTGGTGCCAACAACAATCCAAGTTATCGTTTTCTAGCGGGTACTCAACCTGGGAGCTCCAAATCGTCTAGTTGGAATTATGGGCCCCCGTCATGGCTACCTTTTCTGACAAATTTAAAATTTCCATACTTGTCAAAACTAATGAACGATTTGGTTTTCCATGATCCGAACTAGCCTCTGGTACCCACCAAGTTGCCTTTATACATTCCAAAATTCGAAGGTAAATCTAGTGAAGATTCGGGTGACCATGTGACGACGTTTCATCTATGGTGTTCATCTAATTTTTTGAACGATGATTCCATCTAGCTCCATCTCTTCCAGCGCACTCTTACAGGAGTCACAACAAAATGGTATATTGAACTTGATGATTCAATATTTTACACTTTTCACGATATAGCCTTGGTCTTCCTTAATCACTTCCAACTTCCTGTCTAGTACGATGCCAACACTGATCTCCTGTCTACGCTCAAGTGGGATAATGCCACTCACGTATCATATCATATCCAAGAGTGGCGGAGGTGGAAGAGGCTAATAAAGCCAAGTTTCCTCCTAAGTTTTTGTTGGAATGGTTCCTTAAGTCCTTGTCGCCCTACATCTCCAAGGATGTATCGACGTCAAGAGTATTCTTTGAGGAGGCAATTTTTAGGGCCCGACAGTTAGATTTATTCTAGTCATAATTTGGGATCCTTTGCAATATTATACTAGATGCATTATGACCCAATTTCGATCCTTCAAAAGCGAAGTTCAAACCACATGTCGACGACATCGTTGGGTCTGTCAAAATCACTACCCCAGATCTGGTTACGAACCAGATGCAACTGATAATGATTCATTCGTCTGCAGCCAGTCAAGCTATGACGTCGACCATTTCCACCATCCAATCATCGGATGTTCACGTTGTATAATCGACAGCCCCAAAGGGTACCAAACAACCCAGAGGGAACAATAAAAAGGGCAAGGACAAGAAAGGTGGTGGAAACAACAATAAAAATGCAAAGTCTGATGCAAATGCTGGAGGGGCCAAGAAGGAGAAGAAGAAGATAAAATTCCCTTGCAAGCTTTGTAGTGAATATCACCTTACCCATCAGTTCCCAAAGATGGAAGAGGCTCAATGCTTGTTACTGTTGTGTTGAAGAACTTGTTCCCACAAGGACATAATATGCAAGTTGGCTCCTATGATGGAAATCCACAAGGGGGCACCCAAACTGCACCCTTGTTGGATGGAACAATGTCGTTCATCAATATGGTGAACCATAAGAAGGAGGAGATTAATTTATTGACCAAAGCTCACGATTACAGTAATCCCGAGTCGACGTCTAAAGGGAAAGAAACTTATAATCCTTAGAATTCTCTGCATATAAAGAATCCTGAGAAGGAAACACTGCCACACACACTAAAAGATTTGTACAAGCATGTGTCACACAACCCAAATGCTCAAGCCACACCCAACTATTCCATTGTTGAGAACTTAACTCAGACGCCATGTGCAATGTCATCCCTAGAGGTTATTCAAAGTTTCCCTGTGCAACGAGTTGTATTGTTTTCTACTATAGGGGATACTAACTCCTCGAGTCATCTAGTTATGAAGTTTGACATCACAAATGTCAAGCCTCACTTTCCCTATCACGTAGTCTTAAAATCAATATCATGTACATGAAACACGTTATTGGGAGGATTGTCGTTGACGAAGGCACTTCGACATGTGTTATGTTGTTGTCTTTTTGGAAATCAATTAGCTCTCCTCAATTTAACCTCATCTCCTACGCTTTTAACCACATTTGATGGACTATTGTTTAGACCGCACAATCTCATTTCCTCTTTTCCTGTCCAATTAGGGGGGAAGGTCATTTCAATAGAAGTAGAAGTAGTCAACGCTCCACTTGACTATAACCTTTTGTTAGGAAGGAGTTGGACTTATGCGATGACAACTATTGTCTCATCGTTTTTTCGAGTCTTGTGCTTCCCTATGGAGGGAATATCGTAACAATAGACTAAATGTCATTCAACCACTCTGACTCCGTGACAAATTCGGGATCCACAGTCCTGTTGATAGAAAACTCTTAGATGACAACTGAGAGCAATTGTGTTGGGATGTGTCCTTCACTTATGGGAACCTTTAATTTCCCAGCACCAGTTTCGTACATTCGCGCTACCTTAGTCAAATACCAAAATTCTAGCCCTTTTGTCCCCGTTACACGGGTAAGTTCGTTTACAACCACGTATTTTGAAGATCCATGGGTGTTACCCTCACCGTGCAAATCAGTTGAAGGTCTTGTGCAAGCTAGGATGGCCATGCAACTATCTGCAATATATATCACTTATCAAGCAATCCAACAGGCTACTACAAACTTTAATCCAATTCATTCGTGGACATAAGAAGAGGATCAATTTTCAAAGTCCATTTAGGCCTATAATTTTTCAACTTCTCTCGATTTTATTGACATTGTTTTTCCTTCTGATGAAGCTATTATAGAGGCAATGATAGGGCCATAACGACCATGGAAGGATCTCCATCATCAATCTTACTTCCTTCCAGAACTCAATCGAATCAAAGCTGGGGAATTTCCATCAGTTGTGAGTGGAGGCGTCTATCAATCTGTGAACCCCTTGGCAAAGCATGGTGTTTATGCTAAAGGGAACATGGCTAATATATCAGAAACTATTTCGATCAACATCTCCAAGACCCCTGGTGTTGTAGAAAACGTTTTGTCGGTGTAGACTTTTCTCTCAAAGAGATATGTACGTACACCTCTTTGTTTAAAGAGTTTCACGATGTTTTTACCTGGTCTTACAAGGAAATGTGAGGCATCAACCCCCATATTGTCGAACATGAGATTCGTACTTATGAGAATGCCAATACCGTTCGACATAATTTACAACTTGTAAATTCTAGAAAGGTGACAACTATAAATATTGAGGTAGATAAACTAATTAAGGTTGGCTTCATTTACCCGATCCCTCTTTCCGAATGGGTGTCTAACCTCGTTCCTGCAGATAAGAAACAAGGAACCATATGCTTTTGTATGGATTTTTTCCACATGAACAAAGCTTGTTCGAAGGACAACTTCCCCACACCTTTCATTGACCAGATTATCGATCAGTGTGTGGGAAGAAAAATATTTTCCTTTATGAATGGATTTTATGGGTATAATCAAATTCAGATCCGACCTGAGGATCAACATAAGACAATGTTCATATTTCCTTGGGGTACTTTTACATATAATAAAATGCCTTTTGGCCTAAAAAATGTTGGAGCTATGTTCGAGCGGGCCATGTTGTTCGCTTTCCACGATTTAAAACATATTGTTGAAGCATACCTGGATGGCCTCGCTACTCACTCTCGCAAGGGGGTGGATCATCCATTGCATCTTAGGCTTATTGTTTAAAGATGTCGTTACTATCGTATTCATTTAAATCCGAAAAGTGCATCTTATACATCGTTTCGGGTATTCTATTGGGTTTTATCATCTCCAACTAGGGGATCATGGTTGATCCTTTAAAGGTTGAGGCAATAGTTCAATTGCCTCCCCCGCGTAAAATTCGTCAATTACATAGTATTCAATGAGATGTTAATTTCCTTCTATACTTCATAGCAAACTAAGTCGATATCACCAAGGGATTTATGCGCTTGTTGAAAAAAGGGGTCCCTTTCGTTTGGGATGAGTTTGCACAATGATCCTTCGATTCACTTAAGAACGCGCTTATGTCTACCCCTCTGCTTAGTACTCCAGACTAAGGTAGGGATTTCTTGTTGCATATCGCGGCAGAAGAATCCACAGTCAGTAGGGTATTGATTCATGAATATCATAACATGCAAGAGCATGTCATCTATTATCTCGATCATGGTCTGGTTGGGCCTAAGCTGAATTATTCGCACATCGAGAAGCTAGCCTCAGAAACTGTTCACGCTATCCAAAGATTGTGATATTACATTTTCGTACGAAAAACCATTGTAGTTGCAGATGTTAATCCATTTCAATACGTCCTTACACAACGTATAATTGGCGGAAAATATATTAAGTGGATTGTCATTTTACAAAAAAATGACTTGGACTTCGTCTCTGCCAAGTCGAATAAGTATTTGGTCTTAGTCGAGTTGATGTCGGAATTTCCTCGGGAGATGAGGAAATCGTTATTACAGACTCATTTCCAGACGAACATCTTTTCCTTATTGCTTCCAGCGATCCTTGGTATGGAGATGTTCTAATATATCTCCAGACTCTAAAAATTTATTTGCATCATTCACAAGATTATTGGTGTCAAATTCACCATCAGGTGAAGAATTACCTCATCATTGGTGACACTTTGTATCATTGTGGAGTAGATTCAATTCTTCGTCTCTACTTGACCCATGAAGAACTAGAGTCTATGCTTAAGGATTTCCACAGTAGAGCATGTGGTGGTCATCTATTTGGGTTGGATATAACCCAAAAAATCTTACGCGTCAGGTATTTTTGGCCGACGATCTTTCAATATCATATTAAGGTGGTCAAAAGTTGTCGTCCTTGCCATATTTTTTTCTCAGAATATGCATGTGCATCCTGCTCGGTTATTTCCCGTCGTCACATTTGGTCCTTTTACAAAGTGTGGAATTGATTTCACCACATGCTACCCACCTTTGGCTAGGGGGCATCGTTATATCATTGTGGTCATCGACTACTTTACGAAGTGGGCGGAGGCCATGTCTACTTTTGTGAATGATGGTGAGGCAATAACTTTATTCCTATTCAATCAGGTTTATCACTAGGTTCGGAGTTCCGAGAGATATTGTCATTGACCATGGCAGTCACTTTCATAACCGAATGATGTCATAATTAGTGTCTAAATTTGGATTCAAGCAAGATCATTTGTCTCCATATTATCCACAAGAAAATGGTCAGGTAGAGGCTGTAAACAAGTCTCTCAAGACCATACTTCAGTGGACTACCAATAAGAACAAATCTAATTAGCATTTGATTATTTATCTAACATTATGGGGGTACCAAACATCGGTTAAGACTGCCATATGATTCTCTCCTTTCCAACTCATTCACGGGGTGGAAGCATTCATACTGATTCAATGCAAAATTCCTTCGTTGAAGATCGCGATTGAGCTTCTGCCTGACACGACAGATTTAGAAGCGTGTCTCATTCGTTTAGAGCAGCTTGATGAGCAACGTCGTGATGCTGCTACAACAAACAAGACTCACAAAAAGTGTGTCAAGTCTTAGTATGACAAGTATGTCCACCCAAGGGTATTTTATGAAGGTGACCTTGTTCTATTTTATTATCAGGACAAGGACGTGTTAGGGGCAGGCAAGTTTAATCCAATGTGGCATGGTCCTTACATTGTGAGGCACGCCCTTCACAAGAGATCTTATGATTTGGTTGATTATGAAGGTAATGTGTTGTTGGAGCTTAGAAATGGGCTCTATCTCAAGAGGTACTACATTTGATCCTCGTTGCTAAGACATTTTCCCTTTGTAATTATTGTACATTGATAGAATTTTTATTTTTTCTCTCTCGTTGCTCTTGGTAGCTTATAGTGTTTCTGCTTGATTGGAAGATGTCTTTTGAGTATTTAACCCATGTTGGGTTCGCAGATGACGCAAGTCGTCACACTCGGAAACTCACTTCTACCACATGGGAGATTTATTCACCTTTGAGCCAAGTGGTTGTATCTGGAGACACTTCTTTGGGGCCAACAACGAATAGTGTGACCGAGTATAGCATCGTGATCGAAATCCTAAGAGATGCCATTACACATGGTATCCTATGTTTAGAATTTCTCCCGGATTCCCATTTGGCGATGTTGCAGCTAAACGGTGAATACCGCGTGTTACACTTTACAATTCCTCACTTTGACAGTGTCACACTTTTATTGTCGCAAGTGTCGCATTCATTCTCCTAAGTGTCGCATCTTGAACAACACCATGAAAACACTTGATACAACCCCTAAAACATGTTAGAAGAAGAAACTCCATCATATGACAGTCAGAACAAGTATTTTTACTAGGGAATTACTCATCTTGGTAACTTTTTGGAAGATCAACGCTCCCCTGCTCATACACAGGGAGCGCTAGTGCTTCTTGTCCATCTCAGGGGGAGCGCTGCAGCGCTCTGTTGTCCATCTTAAGGGAGCGTTGAGTTGGTTGAGGGAATCTTTGAGAAAATTCCACTTTCCTCTAAAGACAACTATGGATGGATTGGATTAGTTTGGCTTGAATCTAACTCCAGGGCTACATCTAAGGAAGATATCACAACTATTGGAGCCATATCCTCAACTAATTCCAAATATACCAAGGTAGTTGATCCTCTCAAAGCCTATAAATGGAGGCATTCCCATGGTGAAAAGGAAGATAAAATCAATAAAGCATTGTTATTTTGATTGTGGATCTTTCGAGTAAGGGTTGGACGAGGAGGACTTGGAGAGGTTGTTGCAACATCATCTGAAGATTGTAAGTTTCCTTTTGAAGTTCTCATTAATATACTTGGTCTATTTCCTTCAAGTATGTTTTTACATGTGCTTGTCTATGTTTGTCTTAATCTTCATAGATCGATTGATTTTGTCTAATCCATTAGAGTGGGAGATATTCATTTGTTTCTTGTTGTCCATTGTAGGTACTATTTGGAGCTCAGAGATTGGAGCAGCTTGGACGAACGTCGTAAACGAGGTACATCATACTTTCCCTCCTTCTCTCTTTTTCGATGGATAAAATGAATCTATAGGAATGGTAGTGTCCAAATGTAATTTTATGTCTTGGTAGAGGGGTTTGTAATCCAAAGGAAAAATCACATGTCCGCAGGGGAATATTTCTGTAATAGAAATTGACAACTTCCACCAGGAACAGGTGAATTTTCCCTTGGATTACAGATCCCTCTACCAAGATAGAAAATTACATTTGGACGCTAGCATTCCTATAGATTCATTTTATCCATCGAAAAAGAGAGAAGGAAATGAAGTATGATGTACCTCGTTTATGACGTTCATCCAAGTTGTTCCAATCTGCGAGCTCTAAACAGTATCTGCAATGGACAACAAGAAACAAATAACTATCTCCTACTCTAATGGATTAGAAAAAATCAATCGATCTATGAAGATTAAGAAAAGCATAGACAAACACATGTAAACACATACTTGAAGGAAATAAGACAAGTATATTAATGAGAACTTGAAAAGGAAACTTACAATCTTCAGATGATGTTGCAACAACCTCTTTAAGTGCTCCTCGTCCAACCCTTGCTCGAGAGTTCCACAATCAAAATAACAATGCTTTGTTGATTTTCTTTTCCTTTTCACCATGGGAATGACGACTCCACTGGGGATGAATTTTCAGTTTGTTCTTCCCTTGGTTCATCCGAGACTTTTTCTTATCCTTAAATCCTATTTGCTGATTTGATCTGAATTTTTCATCGCCTTTGTCTTTGCTAGTTGTCTCACGGAGCCTCTTACTAAATTTTCCCGAGTTACAGAGTTTTTTGAGATTTTTCTCAAACTTTCCTCAGGAACTAGCACTCCCCTGCAGTTCAATCCAGAGCGTTGTTCCTTGATCAATGCTCCCCCAGAGCCCTCTAGGGAGCGTCGTAGCGCTCTGGTGTCTTGGTTACTAGAGCGTTGATTTTCCCTCTTTTGGAAATTTTCGAGTTTCTTGCTTACTGGGTATAGTATTTGGATCTCCTTTAAATGATAAATACTTTTGTCTGATCTTGGCTCCTGTTTGACTAAAACCTGTTGTCCTTCATTCTTTTTAGTCTTTATTGAGTTTTTGCTATCTTTCTTGATTGCAAAATCGACCTTTCTCTCTCGGATTTGGTTATGTTTTGCCACTCTTTTCAATTATCTAATTGATTAAGAGGATTTTCACAGGGAAGATTATCTATTGATTTCTTTATCTTCGATCTCTTACTCAATTCTTGAAAGACTATAAAGTATGAATTTTTGACTTCTTAATGTTTTTTAATCTTTATTTGAACAATTTGATATTTGTTCTTCTTTCTGTCTCTTGTTTATTGTTGAGAGTCTTTGTTTGTATGCTCTTTTGCTTCTTATTCTTTTCGTTCAGCATAGTGAACTTTTTCATTATTAGTGAAAGAACGAAGCATTAGACAAACGTCATAGTTTGCATCCACAATCAAACAAAGAAGTATTCATATGCATTGGTTTTGGATATAAAAAAACTTTTGTGATAATTTGACAATTGTGTGAATTCTTATTTGGGAATAAAATAGCATAAAATTTTGCATTCTTGAGTGTTTGTTAGTGACTAAAGAAAATAAACTCTTCTCCTTCCCGTAACTAGAAGTTCATTGGAAAAAAAAATCATATCATTATTTTTACCTTCTTGTGGAGACGAGTCTCAAACATCATTAGTTTCACCATCATTCATTGTTGCGTAACAAACAACCACAAAATTAAGCGCTAATTAAAATTGAACTAGAAACTTTTATTTTTTAGATCTTTACACCAACAATAGACTAGGACTAGAGCTTTGGAATAGGTTGTGAGAATAAATCTCCAAAGCATTTAATACAAACTTAGAATCTTGTGACAGGGAGAGCAAATCCAACTTTGTATAAACATAGTTGGGATCCCCCATGGGTTAACCAACTCACACATGGGTTAAACACGAGGTCGTGTGCGGGAGAGCAACAAATATTATCCCTCTGAGGCTTAACCAATCATAGCAAAATGATCCTATATTGGGGGTTCTTCTTGAGGATCAATTGTTTTCATTTGGTCTTGAAGCTTCATGAATTTCGAATCCGTTTGGGGTCCTCTGGAGTTTACCGATCCATTTGTCCTCGGTTCTCTTGAAGAATTTCAGACTTGATATTCTTCCCATACGTTCGGACCTGAATATTGATTGTACCCGCCCAGAGGCTGACTGCAAGTTGGTATCCTTAGTGGCCATAATCTTTAGATTCCTTACATGAGGTGACAATGAAGGGAAGTCTTCACTGTACCTGGATCAAACATTGGTCAAACTCACTTAGGCTCCTTGGAGGGTAACCCATGGGTAAAACCGTGAGGGAACTTGCACCAAGGCATAAGTCTGTTAAGCAGGCTGCCAACATAACTGATGCACCTGCTCAAATCCTAGCCCCTTCTCACTTTGTTCACACGATGTTGGATTTCATCACCAACTAGTGCGCTCATTGAGAGAAGTTATTGTTTTGATTGTTGATTTTCTTCATTTTTTAGCGAATGTTTTTTGTTTACCGTAGTTGTCCTTAAAATTGGTACTGTGGCTAATAAAGGTCTTCGTAGATCACGTAGGATGCGAAGGTTTCCTCCAGAAGGCTACGAACCCATACCTCCTAACTCACCTGAAGACACTTACCATGAAGAGGTCGAAAATTATTTGAACGTTGGGAGTGTCGCGTTGGCTGGGGTCGTGGATGTTTCCTCATAGGTGTTTTACCACGTGAAAACATCGGTGTGTTGATATTTGATTTGGTTATGTGAGTGGTTACTAAAGGTGTTCGTCATCTGTTGGAATACCCATGTTGTCGAACATGGTTTCAGAGCCTGTTTGAAGACCCGCCCCTGTTGTAGATTGAGATCGTGAAGGCTAGTTGGATCATCTCCATTTTATGTCATTTACGTACATTTATGGGCTGAAAGGACTATTCAATTGCGTCTGAAGCACTCGTTTCATTCAGTAACACTTTTTGTTTCACTCGAAAAGGTTTCTGTTTGCCCAAGATACGACCATTATAGTCAGACCCGGAGGTATAAAGTTTGAATACGCATTTTTTTAAATTTTTTGCAGAGAAGTATTTTGGTTTTATTTCAGTCTTGTATTTTTTTTTCTGGGTTGCTACTCTTTTAGATCTGCGTATGCTCTTTGCCCCGCGCCCTGTGCGATCTCGGCAAATTAGAAACAGATAGGAAAATGTGCATCTTCCGGGTAAGCTAACCGAGTTCTAACCTTTGTTGTCATCGAGAAGCGAAATTTTTTTCTTGTGTGAAAAGAGTTTTTTTTTAGCACGCTCTCCAAGGCCATCAACAACAACAACAACAACAAAAACCCCAATCCTCCTTCTGAACATTACAATATGTTTTGCTAGACCATTTGGTTAAAACTTGTCTTATTAAGTAAGAGGTCTTGAGTTCAAGTCTCTCTTTTGTTACTTTTTTGAAAAAGTTCATGCTAAAATTGTAAAGTGTATTTCACATCAAGTATAAAAGTGAATCACTATAAGTAGCTTTAATATTTTATTTTAGAGTTATTTATTTTGCATGCAGCTTTTCTGTTATAAAGAAACTTCATTGTAAAAGTGATCCCCACTTCTCTTTATAAAAGTGGGTCACTTCATAAAGCAACTTACACTATCACGTGGTTAGTTGATTATTGTTTATGCCTTTTTTTTAAAAGGGCATAACTCTCACATCAGAAGTCCGTTTTCAGTGCCGTTTTTTTTTTTAAACCGCATAACTTTTCGAGATCGTTCCATCCAGATCATCAATTTCAGTTTTTAAATCCACATTATCTGCATATTTAATATGGCTTCTACAAGTAATGTCTTGCTTACCAACAACAACTACTTCCAATGGAAATCTCATATGGAATATTTATTAAGAAGTAAAGGCATGTACCAGATTACCTTGG